>LNAC01000199.1:2778212-2955626 GCA_002007465.1 Ailurus styani | reverse complement strand
TATATATATATATATATATATATATATATATATATATATATATATATATATATATATATATATATATGAAATGCTTTTATAAAGCTACAGAGCACTATCTGAATGAATACAATTCTCTGTAAATTAAGATTATAATAGTGATAGTGATTAGTCACAATAGTGATTTAATGGGAAGTTCATAAAATTGGGGATTTTTTTTAGAAATGAATAGAACCTACTGGTTACTAATGAATGTGGTTAATGGATATAAAATGGATATCACAGTAAAAATGTAAACGGCAGCAGCAGAAGCAACAAATAATTATTAATGGAATGTATTAGGTCCTAGATAACCACAATGCATGTATTATATAATTAGAAAAAAGGCAATACATTAAATTAGCTTCATTTCATTTCTTTTCTTCTTTTTGTGATTTATTAGGAAATCATATTACATGTGAACAACTGAGGCTACTAAGAAAGATAATAAGAAAGATGATCGACCGATGAAAAACTAGGAAGATGATTGATAGACAGACATGCACATAGATAAATGGACAATGGTAATATGTAAGTGGTTTCAAGAGAAAAGGTTATAAAACACAATAGGAAATATTTCAAAACTTAAATACATATTGGATAGGTTTACTGCATTAGTTAGTTCTTGACTTAAATTTATGTTACATGAATTCAGCCATGATGAAATGACAGGGAATCTATCTATCTTCAGCCTGAAATGACTGAAAAATTAGAAAATGAATCAAATGTATGAAACAAAGGCTTTCAGACATTGGGCAACAGGCAGCAAAGGGCAATGGCACCAGAGAAAAATGAAGAGTCATATAACTGAACCAATTTACTGCACGCAGGGAATTTCCAGAACACAGAGCATGAGGGGGAACCAAAATAGATCCCAGCAGTTATTGTGCAGAATTTGGAGAGTAAAAATAGCTTTTCATTCAGAAGACAGAGCACTGGAGTAGGAGTGTTTTATAAGTAAAAAGCTTTATAAATTTTCAGAGTTCCCCTAAAAATTTCAGTTGAATACCCATCACGGCATGTACAACAATAACCAAGACCAAGGAAAAATAAAAAAGGAATACACAGAACAACCCTCAGATGTCACACATGACTAGGAATAGCTTATGCTGTCAATGGTCAGCGAGGAGAAGTCTCGTAATAGAGCTTTCAGTTGACTGTTTGGAAGGGTATTGGGTAAGCAATATATAATATGTACATATATATTTTATCTATATTTACGTGTATATAGAATATATTCAAATATAACCTATCTATAGTAAAAAGTAAACAGTATATAAGCAATTTTCAGGTATGTTTACAGTGTCTGACAACAAAGTTAAAATACATTTAAAGAGAGACCAAAAAATACAGTGCCCAGTGATATAAAATTTGTGTCTGGCATCCATTCAAAAACTATCAAGCATGTAACAAGGGGGAAAAGAGGATCAATGATGATTAAGAAAAGTGATCAATGGAAAAAGACCCCAAAATGGCAGAGATGATAAAACTATTAGAAAAAGACTTTAGCACAACTATTATAAAAATATAGTTTAAAACAATAAGGAAAATCATGACTTCATTAAAGGGACATAGAAGGTATAAAAAAGACAAAAACAATGAAAACATACAATGCCTAAGTGAATGGGCATAGGATGTCATACAATGCCTAAGTGAATCATATGGGATATGATTATCAGCAAATTAGATCCTATAGAAGGAAAGATTATTGAACCTAAAGTCTTAGCAATAGGCAACTCTGAAATGAAACACAGAAAAAAACAACTGAAATGTGTAAACTGAGTTGTAAGAAAATTTCATATAAATAATATTTGACCTCATATAAATATATTTGGAATTACAGAAAGAGTGGAGCATGGGAAAACAAAAAAGATAAGAAGAAATGATAACAAAAACTTTTCAAATTTGATGAACACTACAGTCACAGAAACAATAAGTAGAATGAACTTCAAATAGACTAAAAAATGTGCATCAAAATTAAATGGCAAAACCAGAGATAAAGAGAAAATATTACAAGAACCCAGAAAGAAAAGATAAATTACATGGAAGCATTATAATACAAACTATAACAGACTTCTCATAGGAAACTATGTAAACTAGAAAACAGTGAAACTCTTTATAATCCTGAAAGAGAAAAACAATCAACACAGAATTCTATGCCAATTGAAAATATCTTTCAAAAATAAAGGCGAAATAAACATTTTCCCAGACATTTATAAGTACCAGAAATTTTCAGAACCAACAGACCAGAACTACATGAACTGTTAAAGGAAATTCTTCAGGCAGAAGGAAAATGACATGAAGGAGAAATCTGGATCCAATCTAAGAAATAAAAGCAATGGGAAAATCAATGAAACTGAAAAACTGGTGTTTTGAGAAAATCAAAATATTGATGAACCACTAGCCAAGCTAATCAGAAAAAAAGAAGGCAAAACACAAATTACCAGTATCAGGAATGAGAGAGGGGCTATTACTACAGATTCTACATACATTAAAAGATAGTAGTAGTAGCTTATAAACAGTTATATGCCAATATATCTGAAGACAGGTGAAATTTACAAATTCCTTCAAGTTCACCCAAAAAGAAATAAATAACCCAAATGGCCCTATATCTTTTAAAGAAATTGAATTTGTGGCTGAAAATCTTCCCAGAAAGTAAGTGCCAGGAGCAAGTGGCTTCATTGGTGAGATCTACCAAATGTTTGAGGAAATAACAGTTTAATACAATGCTTTTAAAAATAAGAGGAATTAAATCCCTCCAACTCATTCTGGAGGCGAGTATTATTCTGATGCCAAAGTCAGACAAGGACATTACAAGAAGAGTAAACTACAGAACACAATAATTCATGAACACACATGAATTAACAGAATTTTAGCCACTTGAATTCAACAAATTATAAAAAGGACAGTGCATCATGAATTTCCAGGTCCACAGTCTCTTAGCCTGCAAAACTGACCTTGGGCAGGTGGGAGGGGGGGAGGTTGGGAATATACCATCCTCTCCATTGCTTGCTGAGAAATTTTTATGTCAAAATAGTTCCATGTTTTTTGTATATTCTTAAGACTTTATTTGTGAACTATTGTTCTTTTCCCCATTATTCAATTAGGAAAACATATATGTAACTATATAAAAAATCTTCTGAATTTGTGTATGTAAGGGAGAAGGGTTGGCATAAACTGAATACATGTAAGTTGTTGGAACAGACCATGTATTCTTCTCAAATGTACAGACTTATTCTATCAAGTAGCCACAGCATCAATCTGGTTTTGTAATTCAGTGTCAACCTCTGGCCAGAAAGGAAAATTTGGGAGAAAAAAAAAAAAGAGATGGCAAAAAACTCAATGGGGATTATATCTGTGAGGACGCAAAGGAAGGCAACCGTACAATTTTGTTCTTTCTTCTTTTCCATTTTCCCCAGATTTATTGAGATAGTATTGTCAAATAACATATGTAAGCTTAAAGTATACAGCATGATGATTTGATACACATAATAGTCTGAAATGGAATTCCACAATTAGGCTAACTCTCTTCCATTTTTTAAATAACAGCAATAAATTGTGATGTAGAGTTGCTGAGAGGAAAAAAAATAGTTTTCCTGACTTACTGACTTTTCTGTAATCCTACCACTGATAAACATCTAAACATAGTGAACCAGAACCCTGTATATCAGCTAACACTTTCTCATGGATCCAGTCCTGCAAGAGCTCCAACACTAGACTAGACTAATTCTTGCAGGTGCTTTGTTTCAGCCAGTAACCACTCCCCATGATTTCAGAAAGATACTCTCCCAGGCTATCCTGGACCAAATTGCCCCACACTTTGACACTCCATAAAGGATCTCTTTTCCAGGTAGTGGCAAATGCATATAAGGCTCCATATCCCTGTTCATTTATATTTTGGCATTATAGGATTTTAAAAATCTGATATGTAGCAAAAACATATTTTCTGTTCTTAATAAATGTCAAACTTAATTTTGTGACTTTTTGCATGTTGAAATTTTAAATAAGTCAAGTGGAAAGTTTATACATGGAAGAAAAAAAATGGAATCTAAGGAAGTATGCAAAAAATTAAGGGAATTCTCACTTCTCTTTGGATCACAAATATAACAACAGCATATGTTTACTAAGTACTATATTTTACGTACTGGGCTAGGCACTTGCATGTAATATTTTACTTAATTCTCAGACAATAGCCCACTGATGATGTCATTATTCTCTTTGTGCTTGTGAGAAATCTGAGGTTTAGTGAGGTTAAGTTACTTGTCCATGGTTATGCAGCAAATAAGTGATGGATACAAATCCAGTCTGTCTGGCTCCAAAAGCATGACTCTTAACCACTAGACTGTTTAGCCTCTTATAAGAAGATACTTAATCCAAGTCCATTAATCATTAAAAGTATAACTGCAAATACAAAAACAAATTGGTGTGCCCAGACGTGATGAAAGATTATAATTAAAATGATCTCTGTAAAAAAAAAAAGAAAGAAAATGACCTTCACCAATGAACAACTTATATTTTTCCTGCCACATAGACTAATAATTAATAAGCATTCACAATAAATTATATGTAATTGATTTATAAAAATGGCATTATGAGTATTATAAGAACATTGGTGTTCTACTTCTTATTACTTATGCATTATTCACTATTCACTCCCTAATTTCTTCTTTATAGACATTTCTATTGAATTTACTAAAATACTATTTAGTTTATTCACCTGAAAGTAAAACATCACGTAGGTCTTTCAAAGATGCATCTAGGCTGCACATATTTTCTAAGGGAACTTTTTAAATATTTTAAATATCTTAAATGAAATATTTAAAATGTTACTTTGTGTGTGATATTTTTAACAAAACTAAAATTCTACTGTCTATGTTTATCCTGTATAGAATGTATCACTAGAACCTTGCACAGTAACTATAATATAATGAGTTATAAACATAACTTTACAATTAAATTTCAGCACACTACATCCTCCATGAACCCTTCTTTATCTCATTATTTCCCTCAAATATTCACACTTGTTTGGATTATAGTTCATGGGCAAAAGAGGCCTGAGGACTGAGTTCTGGGGTACTCCAAATTTAGAGGTCTAGAAAATAAAGAAACATAAAAGCAGAATGGGAAGAAACAACCAGCAGAAGACCACAGAAAGTAAGTGTCTGGAAACAAAGTAAAGAACATGTTTCAATCTTTGAACNACAACCAGCAGAAGACCACAGAAAGTAAGTGTCTGGAAACAAAGTAAAGAACATGTTTCAATGTTTGAACCTTGGAACAACGCATCAAAAACTAATGATGTATTTTATGGTGACTAACATAACACAATAAAATAAATAAATAAATAAATAAAATTTCACCAAGAACTAAAAAAAAAAAACCATTTTTCAAAAGGAAGACTGATCAAGCTACATGAAATGCAACCGATACATGAAGTAAAATGATAACTGAAAATTGATCATTGAATTTAGCATCCTAGACATTATTGAATACTTTAATAAGAACTTTTCCAGTACAGTAGTTAGGATGAAAGCCCATGGGCAGCAGAGAATGAAAGGAAGAGGATTAGAGTGTGTAAATATTAAAAACTCAGTAAATGTTGTAACAAGGAGCAGATAACTGGGATGCTGCCTGAAGAGAAATGTGGCCTCGAGTAGGGTGACCAACAGCCCCTGTTTGCCCAGGACAGAAGAGTTCCTTGGATACGAGACTTTCAATGCAGTTGACCAATGATAGATAAAAGAAGTACTGTTTCATATTTTTCATTATAGATTGAGTATATCACAGATTGTTTGCACTTTGATGGGAAAGAGGCAGTAGAGGTGGAGATATTGTTGCTGGAGTGATAAACCTTGAGAAGATGGAAGGAGATAAAATTTGGTACACGATGACCGTCAAGGGACCAACAGAGATAGGCAATATAATCACGGCTGAAGATTGGATATCTTGGTGCACATGTGGAAACTCCCCTCTGGTGGCTTTCACACACCCAATGACATGGAAAGCAAGCTCATCTGAGGAGACTAAAAGGGTAAGGCTGTCGAAGGTTGAAGAGAGAGGAAAAGGAATGAAATCATAGTTTCAGAAAATGGAAAAGGCAAATGAAGTATGACTGTGGCTCCACATGAAGAATCTCTTGACAGAGGTTATGGTTTTAAAGTGAGGTTCCTTCGTTTTGTTCGTTTGTTTATTGTCCACCCCTCCACTTAAAAGGAGATACCGTTAGAGAGGATATTTTTATGGATGTGTCTTTTCTTATTGTTGTAGCCTTGTTGCCTAAAAGTGTGACATAGTAGAAACTGAAATAATTGTAAAGATTTATTATTTATTTACTTGTTTGTTTATTTATTTATTTTAGAGAGTGAGAGTGGGGGGGAGGGTCGGAGGGAGACAGAGAATCCTGAAGCAGACTCCCCGCTGAGTGAGGAACCTGACGCATGGCTCAATCTCAGGACCCTGATATCATTACCCAGGCTGAAATCAACAGTCGGACGCTTAACTGACTAAGCCACCCAAGCACCCTGAAATTCAAATATTTGTGATGTATTTTCTGACAAATATATGTCATTTTTCATTTTATAATTTTAACTTAAAAGTAATCTATCCTCAAAAAATAATCCATCCTCATGTGTAATATTCTCACAGATGTATTCATTTAAAAGTACAAAATTGAAAGCATAATTGTCTGATAAACTAAAATCCTTATAAACTATTTACATTATCTCATATATGTGTCCTGGGTTGTTACCGAGCAATCCTTTGTTTTTATTGTTTTAAGTCTAATTACACTGGAAGAAAATTTTGAAATGTTTCTTTAGGTGATTAATTTCATGGGAGGTCATTTTAGTACATCTATCAACTCCTGGCTGATTATTTGATTGACATATTGGCACATATAATGACTTTGATTGATTGGAAGAGGGGCATCTTTTGAGATGCAGTAATAATACCATAGTTCTCAACTTTTGCTCCAATCAGAATCACCTAGAATTCTTCAAGGAGATTATTTAAGAAATTCCAAGGCTTCATCTCATACCAATGAAATCAGATTTTCTAGAGCTGAGGTCCTGATATCAGTATTTTCAAAGCATTCTAATGGGCAGCTAATGCTAAGAATTTTCATAATTACTATTATGTTCCCTGATTCAAATGGAAACGATGCATTTTATGTATTCAACTGATTATAGAAGATAGAGTTTAAAATCTAAATTAGTTTACTCCATCTATTGACCCCAGATATATCATCTTCCCTAAGAAGTAAGTCAATTGTTAATGCATTAATCTCCTAAACTTTGCTCCTTCACTCTGGTTAATACAGAGAAAGCATTGTGATCAAGGGAGTGTCAGGTAACAATGTTATTTTGCCTAAAGGCAACCACTGGTGAGTTCACCCTCTGGTCTAAAAGATGCTACAAGCATTTTGGAGCCCAAAGTGCTAGGACACAGGTATCCCAATTTTTTCTACCTCTTTGTGCTAACACCCTAACTGTAAGAACGTGCAATGTTATGTGCATGTGTTAAAATCCTTCACCTTGTTTTTGAGAGCCTGAGTGTAAGATTTGGTGGGCACTAACAATCAAAATATACATAGTTAAATTTCTATTTGACATGACTGATTTTCAGCAGCCCTGCAATCTGTGAGACAGAGTGGTTGGGTTTGATATAGGGAAGGTTTAAAACTTTGTCTTCTTTTCCTTTTAGCAATCTTAAAACAATATATTTTTGCTTACTAGTTTTTTGAAGGATCAGTTCTCCCTGGTTAAATGGGAAGAGCCTCACTGAAATCTTCTATTTCTTTAGTGTCATATACTCCCCCACCAACTCCTAGTAAAAATGAACAATGAGAACTTGACCGTGAATGAAAGTGTGGGTGTAGGACAATCTGATAGAATTTATGGACACCCTATGATGAAAATCATCTCAAATTAACAGCTATCATTTTGCTGAATTCTAGACCAGTAACAGCCCATCTGCCTTTAAGTCCCTGGCACAAAATGCTAATTGGACATAGTACTGTTTGTATCAAACCCCAGTTTTCTTATTATAGAACTTCAGAAAACCAGTCACTACTATTTAATTGAAGTTGGCACAGAAAAATAAGCCTATTTGCTATCTCAATATCAGAGGGATTTGCATAAATAACCAGATACAAGAAAAAGATGTCCATTATTGTCACAAGCAATTAATACTCTCCTAACATCTTAAGTGATTCGATGTAAGAATAAGAAAAAGAGGTATAAATGTTGGAAAGAAAAATTTAAATTAAGTGTTTCTGGAATAAGATAGGTTACCTAAAAAAAGAAGAAGAGACTCAAATTAAAAACTTTAGAATACATAAGAAAGTTTTTAAAAGTCATCAGATAAAATTATATACGTATATATTTTTTTCATTCTAACAGTTTTCCTAGAACAAAAAAGAACTAGTAAGAAAATATAATCACAAAAGATACCATTCCACAAAAGCAATACAAATATAAATATTCTAGAATTAAATGTATTAAGTGTGGAGGAACAATGTAAACAATACAACTTTTCCAAGAAAGATAAAATAACACTTGAATAAAGACAGAGAACTAGCATAGTCTGTATGGCAATAAATAAATAAACCCCTAAAACATATCTATAGATCTAATTCAAATCCAAACAAAATTCTAATAATAGTATTGAGATAATATAAAAGTATTTCCAAATATTGTCTGGGAAAAATGCACAGAAATTGGCAATACAATTTTTTCAAAGACTAATGAAGGCAACATGTTTTACTAAATAAAATATTATAATTTATTGATTTTTTTAACCTGGGAGGTATCGAGATAGACATCAGAGCAGTAGGTCAGAATTTAGCATGAGAGTACACACATATTTGCAAGAGTCAAAGTGATCCTTTTAAAACATAACCAGAACATAACACTACTCAGCTCAGACCCTTCCAATAGCGCTTTCCTAAATCACTCTGAGTAAATGCGAACTCTGTAATGTCCTCAGCATTCTACATAACCTGGTCCCTGTCCTACCACACTGACATTCTATTCACTCATTATTCCAGCTGACCATGCTTCCGCCTCAGGCTTTTGCACTTACTATTATTATTACTATCCTCTCCCAGAGAAGCCCATGTCTAGGTCCCCTGCTTTATTCCTTGCTCAAAAGTTGTTGCAACAGCATAGACTTCCCTAACCATCTCTCGTAAGACAGCACCCTAAATTCATCTCCCTTACTCTGCTTTATTTTTTTTTTGGGCACTTATCATTGTCTGAGATACACATTTATTTGTAAATTATTTGTCCCAGCTCACTAAAATGTAAGCTCTATGAGGCAGGATTTTTTTTTTTTTTAGATTTATTTATTTATTTATTTGACACAGAGAGAGATCACAAGTAGACAGAGAGACATGCAGAGAGGAGGAAGCAGGCTCCCCGCTGAGCAGAGAGCCCAAGGCAGGGCTGGATCCCAGGACCCTGAGATCATGACCTGAGTTGAAGGCAGAGGCTTTAACCCACTGAGCCATCCAGGCGCCCTGAGGCAATAATTTTTTGTTTCTTTCTTACAACTCTATGCCAGCACACCAGGTAGTACCTGGTACATATTAGGCACTTAATCCTTATTTGTGGAATAAGTAAATCAATGAATAAATGAATGACACCCAACAGCTGATCTATAGCAAAAAGCAATTAGCTACCTACTTTACAGCTTAATCCAAACTAAATTCCAGATGAACGAGAATTTTAAATAAAAAAGAATGATGATATTAATGGAAAATAATACCCACACCATATTGGATATGGTAAAGTCTCTTGAAGAAGAGATCAAAAGTAGAAACAAACAAAAAGAAAAGCCATTCATAACTTGGTTGTTTAAAATTTTAATCTGATTCTCAAAACATAAGCAAAATATAAAGGCAAATCAATTAATAAACCTATAAAGAATTATGAGTTAACTGTTGGGTTAATATTCTCATAATCATTTAAAAAACTCTTTTAAGATTTATACAAGTAACTGAAAACTAACATAGGAATCATGTAGAAAGGGTATTAATAGATAATTCATATAAAGAAAAAAGTCAATAAATTTATTACAAAGCTTACCTTTAGAGATAATGAAAAAATGTTAATTAGAATAGAAATGTCATTTCTAGCTACTAGAAAAACTACATTTCAAAAAATCAGAAGACATGGAATTAATAAGAAGCCAAGAAACAAATACATGGTGGGAGTATAAAATGACCCAACGTTCCTAGATGTCAGTTTCTCCAAAAGTATTAAGATATCTCCATACTTTTAGTGCATTAATAACACTTCTGGAAAAACACTAGATTTGGGTCACAGCTCCACGCCCCAGTCTCCCAGTGACCCTGAGGGATTCTAAGCTGGCAGGGGGGGTGGCAGCAAGGAAAATTCAGCTGTTCCCTAAATACAAAGTTTTATAATGGTACTATATTATGCCCCATTGAGCATTAACAAAAACTACTCCTCAAAACTGTTAAATAGCTACACACCCCCACCAAGGATTAACCTTGGTTTTATTTTTAACTGATTTGTGCCTACATCCCTCCATTGTATATATCTCTAAATGTTAAAAGTGATCACTTGAGTGATGGAATTAAGGATGAACTTTGTTTGTTTTCCTTTTATTTCTATTTTCTACATCAAATATGCATTTAACTTGTAATAAGAATAAAATTATAATTATAAAACGATAAATCCAATTCAAAAATAAGACATGAATACAATAATTGGAGCCAAGAAAACATCATTTGAATATGAATCTCATCACAAAGACCTCCCCTACTTTATATTATGTAGAGAGGAAGGATAGGACAGAGGTGATGGAATGAGTTTGGGAATGATGCCGGTATGGCTGGCCCTGTAACAATAACAGCAAAAAAGATGATGAGATGTTCACTGAGAAAATATCATCAAATCATTTCATCTGCTGCTTGCATATATCCTTGACTGCTTCTGACAACTGACCCATTCTTTCTTGATATGATTATTTTGAATATCTGTCTCTCATTTTTTCTTCTTGCCTTCTGCTAGAATGAATCATTCTGTAACCATGGTCTTTTGTAACAAATGACTCAACAATGTCAATGTATGTGTCTGCCCCACCCCATTTTTTTTTTTTTACAATGAAAAACAGCCACGGTGTGAGGAACTATAAAGAAACTTACCTTATGTGAGAGGAAAAAAAAAAAAAAAGCGAGAAACAGCAGACCAAGGACCAAAAAAAGGACTGATAATGGAAACATCACATTTGGAAGAAGTGGTCCAGATCATAGCTAAAAAAAAAATTTTTTTAAGATTTATTTAATTATTTTTAGGGAGGGGAGTAGCAGAGGGAGAGGGAGACAGAGTCTCAAAGGGATCCAGTGCTGAGCATGGAGCCCAGCTGGGGCCTCGGGGCTCGACCTCATGACACTGAGATCAGGACCCTGAGATCACAACCTGAGCCTAAGCCAAAACCAAGAGCGGGGCGCTTAACCAACTGTGTCACCCACGCGCCGCCTTCCAGATCACAGTTAAAAGACGGAACCCTAAGGTGAGAAGGAAAGGCTAAAACAAACAAACAAACAAAAAGGACAAACCAGCAACTCGGTCAATTTCCATGCCTATGAATACCAGGGGGGGAAATATTTTAATCTCATTCTGGTTGATTTGCAGTTTGTTTTGGAGACTTTACATCATTTTTTTTTCCTTTTTGCTATCTTTTTATCATTTTTCCCCTTCTAATGGTCAACATTAAAAGAAATCTCACTATTAAATGCCCTAAGAAATGTATGCTTGCTGTAAGGAACTAAAGAGGGAGAACAGTCAGGCAGGTTCTTCTCAACCCAGGACTAAGCTATTTTCAGTGTCCTGCATCCCAGCAGCAGCTTCTGCCTTGTGTGATCTCTTCTCCCTTGGCCACCAGAATAGCAGAAATCATGTTTTTCCAGCTAGCAGACAAAGAGACATGGGTCTGGCCACTCGAGGAAGAAGTCTAAATGAATTTCTAAGTATGTTTTCCCATCATAAAAGCAATACATGTTCATAGCAGAGTGTTGGGGAATAGACAATGAAGAAAAGAAATATATTAGTAATCTCAAAATCCACAGAAAGCCACTATTATCATTCCAGCACAATCTCTATTTTCTTTCCCTACAAACACAGATACATACTGCACAATTGAGATATGATCATTATTGCATTATCTAACATTTTCCACTTAATATTTTTATATTAACATTTTGATTAAATGGCTGATTTAGGCCCTGCCAAATTTAGCTAGTATTCCCTTTTAGTGTGGATCCTAGTTTAATCTTTCTTTCTCTTTCAAATAAAACTAGAAGGGAAATTGCAGGAGACCAAAAGACAGAAACCAGTCAAAATTTCACTCTTTCTTGGATAAACAAGATCCTTCAAGGACAACCAGGCCAATACTTTCCCTACCAAAAAAACTGTATGTCCTGAAGCATTCAGTTATAACTTTCCTTTAAGTTACTGGGATAGAAAGGGACTAGTTTTAATCTAATTTACTTATAAAGACATAAATTTAAAAATTAAGCAAGGAAGATCTCTAAATCAAAGGATCATCAGGAAGGTGTTGCAAATTATCTTCTAATATATCATGGATAGTGGAAACATCAGAGGTCAGCACACAGGGTAGGGGGAAGGGCAGAGGGAGAGAGAAAGAGAAAATCCCAAGTAGAATCCATGCCCAGTATGGAGCCTGAAGCTGGGCTTGATCTCACCACCTGATGCAATCAAGAGGGATGCCTAACCGACTGAGACACCCAGGCATCATTATCCATCTTATCTTTATTGATAGGTAAAATGAAACGTAACAGTCATAGCTTTAGAAGAATAAAAAAACTATAGACTATGAATTAATTCTGTTTCTCATAAAAGAAAAAAAGATTGCATGGTATTTTCAGGAGACGTCCCATGACAAATTCCTTGAAAATACAAATTGGCCATGAATATGTGATATTTTGTAATGTGACGATCATAACTTACTTCATAACTTACTTGCCAATTCCTTTATTTAGCTAGGTGCCAAATTTTTGTTATAGTTCTATAATAGTAACAGAAATAACTACAATTTATTTTGTGTTTACTATGCTCTAGGCACTGTAACAAGCACTTTGTATCTCAAAATTTACATGTATTAACTCACTGAGCCCTCACAATAATCCTATAAGGTAAGATCTACTGTTTATCTTCATATTATAAATGAGAATACTGAAGCACAGAGTAGTTTGCTCATGGTCACATGGTAGTGGTAAGACACAGAGCCAGGGTTTATATGTAACAATGATTATGGAAAGAATTAAAAGCTTTAATACTATTACTTTCAAATTGGTCTAGTTTTATGAATAAGCTAATTTAAATGTTTATGCAAGCTTAGGCCCATATTATAAAATTTGCTCTAAAATATTGGGTAAAGATATAGAATATATTATAATTTTAATTTATAAAGCTACTATAATTATATGTTTAAAGTCTGAGAAGAGGAGAGACAGGGAACACTATGGTTTAATGTTCCTTATTATAAATATACAGGCAAAAATCTTTTTCTCCATGGGTTTGCCACCAGAACACAGGTGTTGTGAAAACCACCGCTCAACCTAAACCAAAATGGGAAAGGAGAAGACTCACATCAACATCATCATCATTGGACACGTAAATTCGGGCAAGTCTACCACTACTGGTCATCTGATCTACAAATGTGGTGGGATCGACAAAAGAACTATCAAAAAATTTGAGAAGGAGGCTGCTGAGATGGGAAAGGGTTCCTTCAAGTATGCCTGGGTCTTGGATAAACTGAAAGCTGAACGTGAAAGTAGTATCACCATTGATATCTCCCTGTGGAAATTCGAGACCAGCAAGTATTATGTGACCATCATTGATGCCCCAGGACACAGAGACTTTATCAAAAACATGATTACAGGCACATCTCAGGCTGACTGTGCTGTCCTGATTGTTGCTGCTGGTGTTGATGAACTTGAAGCAGGTATTTCCAAGAACGGGCAGACCCGTGAGCATGCCCTTCTGGCTTACACACTAGGTGTAAAACAACTAATTATTGGTGTTAACAAAATGGATTCCACTGAGCCACCCTACAGCCAGAAGAGATACGAGGAAATTGTTAAGGAAGTCAGCACCTACATTAAGAAAATTGGCTACAACCCTGACACAGTAGCATTTGTGTTAATTTCTGGTTGGAATGGTGACAACATACTGGAGCCAAGTGCTAACATGCCTTGGTTCAAGGGATGGAAAGTCACCCGTAAAGATGGGAATGCCGGTGGGACCACACTGCTTGAAGCTCTGGATTGCATTCTGCCACCAACTCGTCCAACTGACAAGCCCTTGCGTCTGCCTCTCCAGGACGTCTACAAAATTGGTGGTATTGGTACTGTCCCTGTGGGCCGAGTGGAGACTGGTGTTCTGAAACCTGGCATGGTGGTCACTTTTGCTCCAGTCAATGTTACAACTGAAGTAAAGTCTGTTGAAATGCACCATGAAGCTTTGAGTGAGGCTCTTCCTGGGGACAACGTGGGCTTCAATGTCAAGAACGTATCTGTCAAAGATGTTCGTTGTGGTAATGTGGCTGGTGTCAGCAAAAATGACCCACCAATGGAAGCAGCTGGCTTCACAGCTCAGTTGATTATCCTGAACCATCCAGGCCAAATCAGTGCTGGATATGTGCCTGTGCTGGATTGTCACACAGCTCACATTGCTTGCATGTTTGCTGAGCTGAAGGAGAAGATAGATCATCGTTCTGGAAAAAAGCTGGAAGATGGTCCCAAGTTCTTGAAATCTGTTGATGCTGCCATTGTTGATATGGTTCCTGGCAAGTCTATGTATATTGAGAGCTTCTCTGACTATCCTCCTTGGGCCGTTTTGCTGTTCGTGACATGAGACAGACGGTTGCTGTGGGTGTCATCAAAGCAGTGGACAAGAAGGCAGCTGGAGCTGGCAAAGTCACCAAGTCTGCCCAGAAAGCTCAAAAGGCTAAATGAATATTATCCCCAATACCTGCCACCCCAGTCTTAATCAGTGGTGGAAGAACGGTCTCAGAACTGTTTGTGTCAATTGGCCATTCAAGTTTAATAGTAAAAGACTGGTTAATGATAACAATGCATCGTAAAACCTTCAGAAGGAAAGGAGAATGTTTTGTGGACCATTTGTTTTTGTGTGTGTGTGGCAGTTTTAAGTTATTAGTTTTTAAAATCAGTACTTTTTAATGGAAACAACTTGACCAAAAATCTGTCACAGAATTTTGAGACCCATTAAAACAAAAGTTTAATGAGAATAAATAAATAAATAAATAGGCAAAAATATTAAATATAAACAAATTAAATTTAACCCCCTAATCAAAAAAGGTATGTCTGTCAATTTACAAGGATGATTTAGGTTGTTCTTAAAATAGACCAAAGGATCTTATATAGATTGCATAATTTATTTGGACAGGATAGCACATGAGAGATAATCTTCCTCAAGGTTTATCTGATCTACACTTCTGCTTACAACCCTTTTCTTAGGAAAAGAGAATTGAAAATGCACCCTTTTAGTCACCTCTCCTTCCCACAATGTTTACTCTAGGAGTTATCTCTGAATAGATACATAGAGAGAGACAGAAAGGTGCCAAATTTCTCTTACATAGGACTTGAGATATGACACCCAACTTTCATAAGCTTAGGACATTGCCCCTACCCATATAAATGAGGGTGCCATATTGTTGTCATTGGGTCTATTTTCCTCACTTGTTATTTAGTATAACAATAAAACTGAGATGCAAATTACTTCTATAACTTTCACTAGTCCCATTAGGTGGTTTCTTGACGTAAGATCCTGTCTGAAAAGGAACCTGAAGTTAGGTGTCTGTGAAGGTATTTGTCGGGGAATAGTTTCAGGCAGCAGTCATAGTGGACTGGTAATAGTGAAAAGAAGGGAAACGAAATGTCTGGTTGATCTCCACTGGGAGCAGCTAAGGCACCATCCTACCACCTGTACTCTACAAAGAATGGTATAGAATGTGCTTCAGACTTGTTCACCTGAAGAACAAAAGAAGGAAATGTTCACCCACTAATTCCAGTACCCCTTTGATCAATGATTATCCTATGGGGATTAACATCTTTCACTTCCAGTGTACACATGGGTGAGTGCCAAGTTTGATTCCTCATGTGTCTCCACTCCAATATCTGAGAAGCTCTGGGATATAAAGACAGAGATAGAAGAATCCTCTGAGATGGATCTGCACAAAGATGGCTACCTCATTTATGGCCAGAATAAAAAGAAGGCCAAGACTCTGCTGGTACTGCAAATTGCAATCCCATTTGTAGAATTACTCTTCTTACTTGTCCACTTTGTTCTCTTTCACACATGGCATAATTATTTCAGTTAATATTTCTCTAATCTATTATGTCATAAGCCTTGTAGGTAGTAAGGGCTAGAATATAAAGGTGAACAAGAAATAGTTCCTGTCATTGAGTGGTTTACATCTAGTGCAGAAGAGGACAAGTTAAAATAAAACTACAGCATGGAGGGATGAGTGCCACAGTAATTTTGAAATTCTAGATGCTATGAGAGAACCAAAGAGGAGTAACTAATTGACACTGGTGGGCGTTGGGAGAGGCCCTGCAGTTCACATTAAGTCCATATTAATAACTTTTAATGTCATGGGCCATTTTGTTCATTTCTGAACTTTGAAAATAGATGAAATGCCACCCATTTTAACCTATTTCAAACAGCATAAAACTCTGGTAGAATCACCTTCACCTGGCACATCTCATCTCTAATGTGTAGAAAATTACAGATTTTACAATTTGAACATGAAATACTTTCTCAAGTATAACTGTCCACCATTTTCTAATTATGTACATTTCAGATGAAAGAAAATGTTCTCATTCCTTTGGAATTTTAGTATGTTATCTAATCAATTTCACTTTCAAAATAAACCAATAAAAACTCTCTATGATACTAGTCTATAATTTTTAAATGTATTTTTACACTACAAAAATCTGTAACGTAAAGCACCTTATCCACATTTAAGATTTTATTTATTTATTTGACAGAGAGAGATATAGCGAGAGAGGGAACACAAGCAGGGGGAGCAGGCAGAGGGAGAGGGAGAAGCAGGCCTCCTGCTGAGGAGGAAGCCTGATGCGGGGCTCCATCCATCCCAGAACCCTGGGAAAATGACCTGAGACGATGACAGGTGCTTAATGACTGAGCCACCCAGGCACCCCCCCTTATCCACATTCAAAGTCAAACATGAAATTACCAAAAGAGTGGTTATCAAAATGACCACCTGTGATTATGCATTTTACTTTCTGAAAATAAACACTTCAATATCATGAAAATGACTTGTCAAAATTATTCATCAATAAGGAAATGTATTGAGCCTGGAAAGTCATTATATATGTATATCTTATAAATAAAAAAATAGATATATAGATAGATAGATATACATCTATCAGTGACTGCAGACATTTTGTTCTTGCCCTCAAATACCTCCTTTACATTAAAATATGTCGCACTTAAATATTCACTGTTATTGTCAGTACATAAGAAAAACCACAAATGCATATATCTCTTTTAGAAAAAAAGCATATTAAACAGAGAAGTGTTTAAGTTTGACAGCATCCCTTTTTAAATGTATGTTTTCTTCTAACACTATTAAGGTCTTAGTTCTGTAAATTGGCACTTGATAAATACACTGTAGAAATTAAAATTATGGTATAATTTGTAGTTTCAAAATAGCTCTCTTTTTAAAATTCTTTCTATGGTTACATCCAGAAAGGAAATAATTTGTAAAATTGCTCTAAATGAGAATATTTTCTTGACAATGGGGTGAATTTGGCTTCACTCTACTTGCCAGAACTTTGGTAGCCCAAAGAGCTTAGACCAACACTAAGATGAATGATTTATAGGAATTCTGAGGAATTAACAGAGATTTCATGGTTAAAAACCAAAACAAGCAAAATAGTTGCCTCTGATTATCAAATTGTGCATTTCCTAGTTGCCCACCTGGACTTAACATCTGGAAGATTCCATGTGTCATTCTGGCTTTGTCCTGTAACTTTCTGTGGCAGTGTGGTCTTAGACTATGACCCTCTGCGCCAGCACACAAAATAGGAAAACTTAAAGAAAGGTGGAGTGCAGGACAGAGAGATTGTTGGATGTTTGTTCTAAATCAGGTGCAGAGATGTCTGAACACTATCTGTGGACAAGCTCAGACCTTAGTATCTGATCTCTTGTACTTAAAAGGAGATCTTCAAGAAGAGAAGTTCAAGGAGATAGTATTTTGGAAGCTACTTCTTTCAGAGGTGGCAATGAAAACTTAAGAGGCTGGACACATGCTCTCCCATTAGTTCAAAAATACTTCCCAAGCACTGGCAAGTTTGGATTCACCCTCTGATTTGTCCCTTGGCTCTAGGGATTCTATGCCCCACACAGCAGTCAGAGTTATCCTTTTAAATGGATCATCTCTCAAGCTGTCCTCCAAAATATCACTCTAGCCCCTTCCCATATTAAACAGGGAAACCTCAAGGTCCATAGACTACATGGCCCTAAGCTGCCTCTCTAAATCTTTTCTACAATCCCCCCACCCCCACCCCCACCTCATTCTCAGCCATACTTAAAGAACAAAGGCACAAAGTAACTCTTGTAGCATTTGCACTGTTGGTTTCCTCTTCTTGGAATGTTCATTTCCCAGATATCTTCATGGCTTCTTCTTCCATTTATTCAGGTCTGTGCTCATTTATCTCCTCCCCTGTGGGAACTTTCCTGCTCACAGATACGGAATGCCATCCTCCATCACTTCCTATGCTTTTCTCTGCTTTATTCTTTACAGCACGGATCACCTAACTTAACAAACACTTATTTGTTTAAGTGTCTTTTGACCTTATGTAAATTGGAAGAGCCTTGGGAGCACTAACTTCATCTGATTTGTTCGATGGTATTTATACCACTAGCATGGACAGCAGTGGCTACTCCATAGCTAATGCTCAAGAAATAGTTGCTGAAATATAGGAAAGCATGGAAGGAAGGGAGAGGGCTCTAATGAAGCTGCTCAGTTTGCACACCACCAAGAAGCTGGTAGCCTCATTGGTCATAGCAAATGCCATAATCATTATGAAAATTCCCTCCAGTGGGAAATGGGATCCACAGAGCTGTTTCAGAATGCATTTCACTTGCCAAAGCCATTATCTCCATTCAGAAGATAGGAGATTTTATTGAAGCGTGATCAGGGCATCTTATCCCACATAAGCTTAAAAACAGCCATATCATGACTTTAGTACACTCTTAATATCTTTCTGGGTCCCTGGATATGTTTGGTGCTAAGTGTAACACAATAAAACTTAGCTTTAAGGAATTTTCTGGAACCATGGGCCTCTAACTGGAACAATGCCAGTGATTAGAAATCCATGCATCATTCATCTATATGGGGCACTGACAGGAAAATGCCCTTGACTACAAAATTGCCCACAGTTTCTCTGCAAGAATCCAGTGGTATAGATGTATCCTGTGTTTCCATTTCAGCAAACATTCTATCAGGAAGACAGAAATGGAATTCCTCAATCTGGACCCTGTACTTTATGCTCTGGAAGACATGCTATTTGTTAATACTTTAACAGTGTGTGTCTTAAATAAATATGAAGAGAAAATGCTAGAATTACAAGGATGTTTGTTATGCATGCAGGATTTGGCCAAATATTTAAATCACCATCCTGCTACCTCCATAGGATGCATCAGGCATTGCAGGAAAATAATTTGGAAACTTGTTTCTCAATTTCATTATTAATAATTTGTAAGATGGGGCTGAAATGAGATGTACTCTTTCTACCTTTGATCCAAAATTTAAATTCTGTAGTCAACCAAATAAATAATCCCCAGTAGAGAGAACACTCATCTTGCATTCAGAAATCTGAGATTTATATCTCAGTGTCATCAAGCTCCCTAACACCAGGTTACAATCTGGGGAGGAATAAACTCTTTTGGCCTATGGAAAAAAAATAATTTCTACCTTGTGGGGTGGTTGAGAAGGTCAGATTAGTGATGCGCACATAAATGATATGCACGCGCCTGGCACAATGCAAACTATTCCAATAATGTCACCTAATTTTTTTCTCATTATTTAACATCACATTGTAAATTACTGCAGGGAGGCAGAAGGATTTTATAAAAAAATAGATGGTATAGAGCTGAACAAACCCAGCTCTCCTATTATGTTCTCAGGTCAGCACTGGTGATGTGCTTTCTCTTTACTGATGTTTTCTGCACCTGAGATTCATGGAGAGCCCTGGTCTATTAATATGATCCATGATGAGGACAAATGCATTGTGAAATGAACTGTTCATAATACACAGTTATTCTGTGGCAGAGCTCTTCCCAAAACATATTTTTTATTCTTTTGAAAAGGTCTGTAAGGTAATTTATTATCTTTATTGCAAAAAAATATATATTAGAAAATAATTCACTCCCTTACTCCTTCTATCCTCTTCTCATCTCCAAAAGTCACTGGGACGGAGTGAAGTTGTAAACCTCTGGCAGCCTGTGGTTGATTTCTGAGCTGACCTAACTTCCTTTCTCATTTTTCTTTGCGGTGATCTGCCTAGAAGGTTGAAATTATTTTCATGTTCACAAATATGCACGGGTGGTATGGAGCTCTGAGAACTCTTCTGACTGCTGTTGTCTTAGACTCAACTTTGAAGATCATTCTTTAGGCTCATTGCACTGTAAAACCATGCCCTTTTCATGTTAGAACAACTGATGTGAAATAATGATCATCAGTGAAATAGGCATCTATTACTTCTACTTGATATTTCCCAGGCAGTCATTTTTCTCATTAAAAGAGTGTTTTTGCCCCTAAAAGGGAAGTTGGATTAGGTATTAAAAAAATAATTTATAAAGTTGACTCTAATTTAATTGTTAATAAATCCTAATACAGGGCTAAATTATGGGACCTTCAGGTGCCCTAACTGCCATTCATCTTAACCTCTATCCATTTACTAACTATCTTTACTCTTATGTTTCACCTGTTAAAGTAAAATATTAGATTCAGGAATCCCTACCCTTAACAATGATAACTTACAACTATTGATGTTAATGGGTCCTCGTATTTGCATAAACTCATATGTATTAAATATGTATCAGAAACACAATACAAATGTATTTCTATGTTACACACACATATATGTATATATAAACATTCCATTTAATTCAATAAATTACAAGTAAATTTTATTATCATAAACCATAGCACAGTGTGTTAATAGGAGAAGGAGCATCATGGTTAGAGGAAGCCCAGAGGAGATAGATATATATGGTTACCAGGTTTCCATCAGCCCCTGTATTCAGATGTGTACATTACTTCATCCTTTACTTTTCCCTGGTAATTCTAGAGATTTTGTTTACACATCCTTCAAAGCAAAGTTCAGTCAGACATCTGTTTCCATTGCTCAAAGAAAGCCCCTTTAAAGACAGATTGTGCAGTGCACATGGCTTGGCAGCTTGGAAAATGTCGTTTTGCAAAGATCTATTAGTTACATATGCCAGATCTGTAGAACAAAAAATTCTCCATCCTGAGTCGTCTAGAGGATAAAATGAGGAAAATTGGTACCTCGATGTTTTTTCCCTGGATGACTCGGGATGAATAATTTATTTTTGTTCTTTTTGTTTTTTCCTAATCAAAATTATTTTTATCTGAATAATCCAATCTTTGCCAAGGTTCACATCACTAATAAAGTGCTTAAACTGTTATATTTTCCATACTCCCCTAATATAATTTAATCTTAACTGAACCCCAAAGACTCTCTAAATGCAGCAGTTTTAAATATGGAAAATGTATTTACCAAGAGTGCTTTTCTTTTAGCTGCATTTGTTGAGATAACTATAATTTCCATTTACTCGCAATAATTTCCCTTCAAACCAAGTCAATAATGAGATTATAACCTTACCATTCTGTCTTAGTCTATTCAAGCAGCTTTAACAAAATACCACAGACTGGATGGCTTATGACCAATAACATTTATTTCTCATAGTTCTGGAGCTGAAAGTTCAAAATCAGGGTGTTGGCATGGTTGGGTGAGGGCCCTCTTCTGGATTGTAGACTTATTGTATCCTCATGGCGGAAAGGGCAAGGAGCCTTTCTCAGGCCTCTTTTGTAAAGACATTAATCATATCTCCCAAAGGTCCATGTCCCAAAACCATCATACTGGGCATAGGGATTTCAATATATGAGTATGGAGGGGCCACAAATATTTAGCCTATAGCCCACTGTTTCCATTCACTATTGAACTACAGGTCCTGGATAGTACATTGAAAAGTTAAGTAAACAATAATTTAAGATTCTATTTATGACAACACCCAAAATATAAGGTACCTAGAAACATACTTGCAAAAGATGTGAAAAGATATTTACTGATATAAATTATAAAGCCTTATTGAAGTTTTAGAGAAGATATAAATAAGTGAAGAGATATATTTGTTTCTGGATTGAAAAACTCAGAGGTCATTCCTCTCCAGATTTATATATAGGTTCACTGCAACTCTAATAAAAATTCCAATAGGAGTTTTTGTGGACTTTCACAAACTGTTTCTAAATATTATATGAAACATCAAAGAGCCAAGCATAGACAAAGTTCTTTGAAGAGGAGAAGCATTGTGGAGGGAATGGTTAAAACAGCTAGCAAAGCTTATTTATAAAACTAATAATTAAGGCAGTGTCCTAATTGTGCAAAGTGGGGCAATTGTAAACATGAAGAGAACCAATGAAATTTGACCAATGTATATGAAACTTGGCTTATGGCCAAGTTGGCATTGCAGCTCACAAGAGAAATGATAGATAATAAATGGTACTTAGACTATTGGTTTTCTGTTTAGGAAACAAAAGTAAATCTATATTTCATACTATGTATGAAATCAATTCCAGGTCTAGTAAAGACTTAAATGTGAAAAACAAAACTTCTGCTAAGTATGATACAAAAAGAGTACATTATAAAGAAAAAAAAGTTACTATTTAAAAGATACCACGAAGATAAAAAAAGACAAGTCACAAACTAAGAGAAAAATCTCTATAACATGCATAACCAAAAACGCTTAGCATCTTTTGAATCAACAGGAAAATGAGCAACAGTGTAAGCAAATATTTCATGGAAGAAAACCAAACGTCTTATAAATATACAAAGATGTTCAAATTCATAACTAATCAGAGAAATATAAACTAAAACCACAATAAGACATCATTTTACATTCACCAGACTGGCAGGAGTGAAAACATTCGATAATCCCAAACACTGGGGAGAGGTAGAGCAGTAAGACTTCTCAGACATGCCCAGTAAAAGTGTAAATTGGTTCCATCAATTGGGGAATTTGGCATTATCAGATAAAACTCACATTGTGCATACTCTAGGATTCTTGCTTACATCCTAAGGTAAATCCCAAAGAGCAAACCATGTATATATTCATGGCATCGATTCTTCTTTCCATTATAGAAAAAATAATCTTCATTCAAATATCAATTAACAAGAAAAAGAAATGCTAAAATGAGATTTATACATAAATATATAAATAAAATGAATCATATGCAATAAAAATAACACAACTGTTGCTATAAAAACCAACATCGATGAATGTCAAAAACAATGAGGAAACCAAATCGAAGAATATCCAGAATGTGTTATAATTTATATAGAACATTAAAAGAATGAAAAGTAAGTAGATCACAGACTGTTAAGGATCCATACAAGTGTAGCAAAACTGTCATGTCAATGAAGTTAATATTGAAGGCCAAGAACAGAATTGCAGGACTCCTGGAAAGGGGTGAAAGTGATGAAATCAGGAAGGGGCACAAAGATACCCATGTAAGATAATTCTACTCTGTAAGCTAGGCAGTGACACATAGGGGTTCATGTGAGTAGCCTCTGTACTAGTTACATATGTTATATATATTGATTTATATAAATTAAGTGTTTCATTATGATAAAAGCTTTAAAATTCTAAAATTTCAAGTGGCCATTTCAAAACATTTAGCCCACCTGTATGGCATTGAACTATGTCATTAACACTCCTGCCCTACACACTTCTACTGGGTCTGTTCTCCTTCCTTGTTGGAGGTTATGATAATACACCTGAAGAAAACTTAGTGTTTATTCTACTTTTGTTTTAATGGGTGATTTACCTTGTGGATTGCATGGATCTAACTTATTAAATATTTTAAATTATGTTGTTTTTCTTTTTGAAATTATACATTTAAAAACAATTTTCAGTGATAACAGTGTTCTTATTCAGTTTACACTTTTTAACCAGTGACGTATTTTTCCATTGCCTTAAACAACTCTTCTGAAGGAAAGTTTTTTATCTTCTCAAGGTCAAGTATACATTCCAAAAATGTGGCATGTTTCAGTGTGGCTAAGCAGAACCCTTTAATACTGTGGTAATAGATGACATTTATTGGGAGATGTCAAGAATACAAAAGCGAACAGTCTTACAAGTGAACAGAGTTAAAAAGTCAATGACAAAATACCCATAGTGAATGTTTTACACTGATGCTTCAAATCATGATGTTGAAACTGTAACCCATAATCATTTAGGCTATGTTAGACTGGAGTCGGTCAATAACAAAGAGCTTAAAAATATTCTTTGCTGGGGTGTCTGGGATGCATAGTTGGTGAAGTGTCTGGCTCTTGGTTTCATTTCAGGTGGTGAGCTCAGGGTCATGAGATTGAGCCCTGCATGGGGCTCCACACTCATAGCAGAGTCTGCTTAAGTTTCTCTCCCTCTCACTACCCCCTGCACTCTCTCTCTAAA
This sequence comes from Ailurus styani, assembly GCA_002007465.1. Taxonomy (NCBI): domain Eukaryota; kingdom Metazoa; phylum Chordata; class Mammalia; order Carnivora; family Ailuridae; genus Ailurus; species Ailurus styani. The sequence continues at coordinate 2,930,811 of LNAC01000199.1, read as the reverse complement.
ATAAATACATAAATCTTAAAAAAAAAATTCCGTGACAAAATTCCATGACACAGCATCTTTCTGTTAGAAAGCAAGATTCAAAGAAGAGCAATTAGTAAATGAATAAATGGTGAAAGTCTATGGTTGGGGAAATCCCAAGCAACTAAAACCTGAAGGATAGCAAGTCAAATCCACTTTGAAAAACCAATCTGAGCATAACATGAATACCTCTGCCATGCAAAATAATTAATCTCCTCTATAACTTTTTCTTCCTCCTATTTTTTCCTAATAAAACATAGAGTGTTTAGATGCTGATTTGAAGAAAAAGGAAAATATTTAAATTTAAATGTAGCCATAATCTCAGTAATCTACTTAATACTTTAGATTCTGCTTCTGAGTGGTTTTCAAGTGTCTCCCCAACATGTCATTTTAATCTAACCAGCAGGTCAGAATAGCATAAATAATTATTGAGAGGGTTATAACAGCAAGAGTAAAAATGAACTTCAGAAAATAAGCACGTTTAAACAAAAACACAATAGGGTAAACACTGCAGACATAGGAACAATACAGCCAGTTTAAAAAGGCAGAGACTTTCAACCCTATATTAACTTTCATTTATACTCACTTCCATGTCATTCAACAAATGCCATACAGAAAACCAGGGACCTTGATTACAGCATTACTCATTATCAGGCAGGTATTTTTACTGTAGGCAATGAAACTTGAGAAAAAAAATCAAACAGCAGCAAAAGCAATATAAGAGAAGCTTCTGAGAGATTTTGCTTTCATAGATTTTTCAATGTCATTCCCTCCACACAAACAATTCACTTTTAAAATATGTTGTGATTCTCATAATAATTTCAGATGCTTTTATGTCCCTAAGACAAAGTATAATTCCTTGTGGTGATATCTACTGAGTAAGAGGATTTTGTTTATACACACTTTCAATTCAGAATGCTAAAGGATATATTTATATACAGAAGAGACTCTTCCCTGATTAGAGTGACTCAGAGGCCACACTGTCTAAGAAGAAAGATTTATTTAGATGGAGTGACTTTTCAAAGTCACTTTTTAAATCCAGATGTTGCATGTGGACAAAGGGGATTTCATTTTTTTTAAAAGATTTTATTTATTTATTTGACAGAGAGAGAGAAAGAGATCACAAGTAGGCTGAGAGGCAGGCAGAGAGAGGAGGAAGCAGGCTCTCCGCCGAGCAGAGAGCCCGATGCGGGGCTGGATCCCAGGACCCTGAGATCATGACCCAAGCTGAAGGCAGAGGCTTTAACCCACTGAGCCACCCAGGTGCCCCAAAGGGGATTTCATTTTGAGAGAAAGGCAATGGATATCATATAGTGAGCCATGAACTATGGGACACCTGTCACTGCCATTTACTAGAAGAGTGACCTGAGACAAGGAAACATTCCCTGAGTCTCAAGTTCCTCATATGCTCAGTGCATCTCAGACCACAAGTAAAATAATGTTTACAAAGACTCTTCATAAATTGCTAATTGTTCACAGGGAGTCAGGGATAGGCTAGGGTTTAGTTTGGTAACAAACAACCCCACACTCTCAGGGCTTATACTATAAAGGTTTATTGCTTACACATGAAAAGATCCTTATGGACTGAGGCAGCTTCCTAGGGTATCTCTCTTCCATGCAATAACTCGGGAAACCATATTGCCTTCATTTGGTGTCACCACCATCCAACACAAATATCCATAGTTCGCAGGGACAGAGGAAAGGGAGCTGAAATAGCCTACTGATCACAACAAAGTATGTGACCCTACCAAACTGCAAGAGGGCTGGGAAACAGGAGAATGGAAATGCAGTTTTAGAAAGTAACCACTGTCTTTCATTCAGTTCTAAAAATAATGCAAAGTAGGATTACTAGCTTTCACTGTATCAGAAGTGACATGATGTATAGAGAATCCAAGGAAGTAAAACAAAAATAATTTCTATTCTTCAGAAATGCATTTAAATTTAAACATGCATCTCTTTTTGAGGAGGCAATTGATATCTATCAATGCTAATCATGAAACTAAAATGATTTGACTAACCTGAAGAGCTGCCTCTCACCCAAAATAGGACCCCTTCCTTGGATAGTCATTGGAAAGCTTTCTCTGTGGATGTTAGTGTCGAAAATAATACCATCAGGAATGCAATATAATGGAGCCTATGCTACAATATCCTTCTACAACATTGCTTTTTGTTAGTGCTTCTATACCCAGGAATAGTCTAGGCTTCCTCCCATATGGGGAAGAGACACCTTTTCATCTACTAAGAAAGGCAGAGTTAGTGGAGGCCAAAAGATAGATTTTTATCATAGGAATAATATTAGATATATATTATTTTCTCAAATATGGGGAGAGGTTAGCAAACACCCTAAGTAAGAGTAAAAAAAAATAAATAAAAATAATCTAAATGACAAAGCAAACAGAAAGAAAACTCACAGAATCACTCTAAACAAATCAACAACATTATGTGGTAAAAATGGTTTAGTTGCCTTTGTTATCATTTGAAGGTTGCCAGGAGGAGAGAAAATACTTCAAAATGATCCAGTCATAAGGACAAAGAAATCAGAAGCCTTTGCGCCCTTGTCACATTGAGGGATAATAGTCGTTATTGACTCTGCGGCAATAAAACTGGAATCCCTCATGTGTTGGGACTGATTCTCCTAGATTCAGTATAGCTTTAGCTAATGGCTTATAGATTATAAGATCGTCAGGCCTTGCTGAAAGAGCCTATTAAGTCTGGCGATGGAAACAAAAGGTCAATGGGCCAGGGCCAGGTGAATAGATTTCCTCAGTCAGGGAGAAAAAGCACTCACTAACAAGTTATCCTCCTTCCTTAAACCCAGATAAATACAGACACCCGAAGATAAGTCCATAAAGAATCCCCAGTCATTTTTATCACTGGGCCTCTGTGACTAAGGAAGTCTTAGATCACAGGGTGCTGGCAATGCTACTTGGGACATAAAACAGGACCTGCCCCAGTGTGTCAGGGCAATCTCAGTGGATTCACAAAGGAGCAAAGCTGACAAAATAAGCCTTGTACTTAGCTCTGTCTTTCTGTCATCTCCTTGCAACCCCTCAGCTTGGAGAAACTCATGTATATATCATATATACACAATGTATTAACCCTGATGGTTCAGTGTAAAGGAAAAGAGAAAATGGGGGAAGGGATGTAAAAATCATATGTTTTTGTAAGTTACTCCCTACATTAAGGATATCAGATATTGTCTCATTATTATAAAATGCACGCCAATACTTTGGAATGCTAATTTTTATAAAAAGAGAACTTCTTTCCCCAAGGATACCTTGATAATAAATATCAGAGCTCTCAGTTTAGCATTCTACACATTATTCCACAGAAGGGTTGGAAAACAAATGGCTATGATTTTAAGTTGTGGATTAGAAAGCTGATCCAAACATAACACCCAAAATGCTCAATATTAATTCTGGGCCTGTAACCATTAAAAGATTGAGAACACTTTGAAATGCACTAGGTTTCAAATGCTGCTCTGGGGGTCTCTGTGTTTGAATTATCCATCTGATCAAACCTCCTTGTTTTGTCCAGTCTTATCTATTTTAAAACAATTTATTTAGATCACAAATATACACAGAAGAAATATATCAATACTAAACACAAAAAGTAAGCATATTGAATTAAACCATCCTTACTAATGCAAAATTGATCTCTAGATGTTTATAATCTAAATAACTAAATATGCTCCTTACTTAGTTGGGTCCTGGCATTATTAGTTAAGTGCTATTCTAAAATGATTCCAATAAAAACATGAGTCATACTCCTAAGACAAAGTAAATTCACAGAAGATGTATATTTGTATAGTATTATAAAATGGTCCAAGCAAACACAAAGTGTCAATTAATATAAATTAGGTGCCAATGATAACCCATAGTATCACCTATTAATGGTTTGAGCATTGTCTTGACAAGGTTACGTTACATTTTTCCTCCTTTCAAGATTCATAAGAGATTAATACAGTCAAATAAGAAAGTGAATACCACTTCATTGACATTTGGGAAAACAATATCCTTCACTTTAGGGATTTTTCTCTGGTAAACTATGCTCTATCAAACAAATAAGGCTCTATTGAAGGAAAAAAGATGATAAGTTTGCCTCAAGTAATCTGGTATTTTGAGGTAATTTTACTAATACTAATAAAAATGAGGTAATTTTACTAATATTAATATAGAAAATATGCTCAATAAAATACCACAAAATAGAGCAATTATTCTTTCCCAACACATCTGGAGATGAGACATATTATTGCTGAAGGAAATGAATAATTTTTGAAAACATTACTTAGACTTTGGTATGGTATGTGGCTCTGAAAGAAATGTTGAATAAATGGAGAGCCCAAGAAATATCATGGAAAACCAGTTATAATCTTGGTAATTGGTGTGATCTCACTTCCATTGTTGAACAGTGTACAAGAGTGGTTGTCCATCATACGTTGGCACAAATCAGTAAGTGGTACTTCTAAGACACACTTCAAGATTTCTATCTCAATAATAAATTATTGTATTGTACACTGGGGCTTATTCCGCTGTAAATGTTTAGAACCATAAACAGATACAAGTTATATAAAAATATTGAACAATAATATACATGATAGCAGGCCATTCTTGCATTTCCTTTACCCAAGTATCTCAAGTAGATAAAAAAGATACTTTAAAGTAAATGAAATTTATACAAAATGTTGTATATAAAACAATGACTATTCACAATTTCATATGTGAGTTTAGTGAATCTGAGTTGGCATACCAAGTTTCTAAAGCTTTTTCTTACTCAAGCTCACTATTCATTAGATCTGATTTGATAATTAAGTGGAAAATACCTTACATACTATTTAATTTAAATAGGGAGATGTCAGTTTCAATACACACACACACATATATACATGGAGACTACTATGTGTCTTATATTTCTAGATTCTAAAAGGTTAAAAATGTATAAAACATGTTTCTTACATTTAGCAGCTTTTACTACATTTAACAAGTCTGTATGAGTTTGTAACCATCTCTATAGGCTGAAGAGGAGGCCTTGAACAGGATGAATCACAGCAACATAGAGAGCTAGCTGGAGGGGTGATAACAAGGAGCCTAACTAGGCAATCCCAGTCAGGACAGTATGGTAGTGAGAGAAAGAGGAAGGATCAAGTTCAATGAACTACATTAGATGTTCTGCAAAGAAAGCACTTCAGTGGCAATAATTTTGGAAAATGCTACATATTTACCCCTCATGGTACATACTGACATATTAAAGTTCTGAGATGTCCTGAAGTAAATACATTGCATACCTTTGACCTAATATTTCTCAAATTATTTGACTACCTTTTTTCCACCTCAGGACACTAATTAATATCTCAAGGAATGTTTCATGACACTCACTTTGAGAAATACTACTGTATGCCAGGTAATTTCATATGTGATGGTTTATTTACTCATCCACATCACATTTATATATGAATCAAGTAACAGAGTTTTACTAATTTGTTCTAATTTACAAAGTAGCTATGTAACTGGAATGCAATTTAATAGGATCCTTGATTCGAGCACATGATTGTAGTATTTCTGAGAAAAATCCTAATTAAAAGACAATCTACCAACCAACCAACAAAAGCAAGGCAGAATTCCAGAAGGACTAGTAGTAATGCACGAATCAAGTATAGTGGGAATACCTTATAGAGAATAATATAGAAGCCCACTTACGGTAGTTGGGGCACACGCCTGGGATCAATTATTATGAACAAGGTATTATCAAAGTATTCACGTGGATATGAGATTAGGAATCAGCTAGCAATGACAAGCTCACTGCATCGCAGTAGAGTCCCTGAAAATAAAGGAGCCTACTTTCTGGATTGATCAAAGACACTAAGGTCTGAGTCAAGCCAATGAATCACCATAAATGGCATTGAATATTAGGAAATAGGAAAACAAAAGAAGTTTCCATAGAAATGGGCATTTGGGGTTAAGCAAGCTGAGGACAATTATGAGGGGACTCATTAATTTGTCAGAAGAAGCCAGTCTAAGAAGACTAGAAGGCTACATACTGAATGATTCCAAATGTAAGATATTCTAGAAAAGGCAAACCTACTGAGACAGTAAAATTATTAGTGTTGCCAAGGTTGTGGGAAGGATGACTAGTTGGAGCACAAAGGATTTTTAGTGCACTGAAAACATTCCATACAATGTTATAATGACGGATATATGCCATCATACATTAGTTCAAACTCCCAGATTGTACAACACCAAGAGTGAACCTTAAGTAAGTAAAACTATGGACGTTAGGTGATTACAATGTGTTTATGTAGGTGCACCAATTGTTACAAATATAGCACTTTGAGTTCATCAGTTGCTACAAAAATAGCACTTTGGGCTATCAGTTATGGAGGAGGAATGAATGTGGGGGGACAGGAGAGTATACTGGAAATTTCCGTACCTTTCTCTCAATTTCTTATCAATTTAAACTGTTCTAAAAAGATTAAACCTTAAAAAAAGTTGTCAGAGAATTAGGGACTCCTTTTAGGAGGTAGGCAATAGATAGACATGGCATACTCTAGAGAAACATGAAGGAGGGGTTTTAGGAAAAGTAACAGGCTGCAGGATGAGTAGAAAGAGAGAGATTGGAGTCAATTGAGGACAGTGACTCAGGAAGAGGGATTACGGATTGGGGTAAGATTTATGTAGACTCAGAGGGGTGGAAATAAAGAGAAGTAAGTGAATCCTAGTCATTGCATTAGTGACAAGAACTTAAAAATACTGAATACACAAAACAGTGAAGAATTATAACATGTTTCTTATAAATGGATATGAAATGAAATAACGCCAACATTTCCTACAAAAAAATGGAATATTTAAACTGCTACCCCCCCCCAAAAAAAAAGGCAATTTGAAGAGAAAGAAGAGGCAGTTAAATTTGATCTTGGGGATGTTAAATTAGAGGTAACACAGGATAGCCAAGCATTTTAAGTATTTCACTGAGAGGTAAGAGTTGAATTTCTAATAATAGATGAATTCAGACTTAATTCAGGAAAAATTGCAAGAAAATAAAAGATAAATTTTTTTTAATGTTTTTAGTTATTCCACTAAAATCTGTCAGTTAAATCAGGTTTATTTAAAATAACAGAAAGATGAAAACAGGCAGTATTTTTGGTAAAGTGTAGCTCAGAATTATATTAATAAGGAGCATCAACATATTTCAGACTGTTATCTCTGAAAATGAATCAAAATATACAATTTAACACCTGCCTTGTGTTATTTTTTGTAACAGAACCAGAGGTTTTTGAATTCCCCAAACAACAAAATGCAAAATAAAAGCTTAACACCCAAAGCCTCCTGCTTTGAATTAGAATTCAATGTACATTTCTTCTAGTTATAATTTTCTTGTCTATCATCCCCCGGATCCCAAATTAGACTTATTTGGCACCATGCCAGAGGACGGGTCTTTAAATCATGATGACACTCAGCTTTTTACAGACAGCAGTATTGATGATAGGAACAGCAAAGCTGGGCACTGCTAGAATGGAATGGGTGACAGATGTAGTTCCAATTCTGGCAAAGTTACTTAAAAAAAAAAAAGCTCTCAATTTTAAATACTGTTTAAAGAAATTAGATACACATTAACCATCAGCAGGGAGGAGGGAACAAGTGTGAGACAGATAACACCGAGTCAGAATATTTTGTGGAGGAACCATTCGAATGCTGTGCTTCTTAAAAAATTCTGTAAAATCAGTTTTATTGTAGTTAAATACTCTCAACACTTTGCAAAAGGAGCTAACAAATGACCTTATAAATTTGAATTGTGGATTAAGATCGTCCATAGGTTTTTAATAATAAAAATCTCATAGAACTACTCTATACTCAAAAAAGAATCTTCCCCTCTGTTCAGACTAAACTAGATGTCGAGATGAAATAAAGTGCCCTTAAAACAAAGTGTTGATATATGTTTGAGCTATCAGCAACTGTAAAAAGGGAATATGAGAAACTGGTCTCTCACTTTTTTTAGAAAAATAAATAAATTAATGATTTTACCAAAAAGATGATTTCAGATTTCAGAACAGCCTCATGACTAAAAAGTATTAAAATAACATCTATAATTTTGATTAGTCTACATACAATTAATATTTCATTTGACATTAAAAATCATTATCAACTTAATTATTCTTTATAATTTTTAAAAAACTAGTATATACAAGTATGTATGTTTATGGCAATATAAATCCTCCCCAAAATAAATTTAGGGCACAGACTTTCTGGGGTATTGAACACATATTTGTGCTATTAAGTACATAGCCACATCATACAGACATTTACCACAAAAACAAATAGGGGAGAGTGGCCTTCTGCCATGGGTGTATCCCAGTGCACCTTGATGACAAAACATATTTAAAAAATTCTTCTAAGGGCATCCTAGGAAGGTTTACCACCAAGGAAGACAATACAGAGAAATGGGAGGGTTTTTATGTGCTCTTGCTTTTTAATCATATTTTCAACCTTATTTCAGGGAGCGTTATTGTCCATAAAATGTGTACAAGTCACTCGAGTCCTGGATTGGACCTTCCAAAAAACAGCTTTTTGGACTTAGGAGATAGCTCGTAATGTCATAATGATAAAGTCTTTGGCCCAAAATACTTCCCAAATGCTTTATTGTTTGCTATTGAAAAGAAGACTTCAAAATCATAGGAAAATATTCAGGATCGAATAATAAATACATCAGTGTAACAATACAACAGACACAGAGGTTGACTCATAGATAAACCACATTGTGGGGAATCACTCTGTACAAATTCTCGTCGTATTTTGTGCACCTTGATTTGACTTCTAGGTTGCTTTGAAATTCCTCACCAGCGTAACAGAAGACTGTTGCCTCATTCTGTAAGCAGAATCTCAGTAAGTCCTACCAAAGATGTTAAGGGAAGGTGATTCCAAAAATGGGAATAAAAGAGGTATAATGTGGAGACAGCCAATAAAGTATGCCTGATTAAACCTAATACGTACCATCAAGAGTGAATAAGCCTCAATTCCTCAGGGAAATTCTGGAAAATGGTGCAAAACACATGCATCAGACTCTCCCCACCCAAGGGACAAGGGAGTTGTGTGATATTTATACAACTCCCTGAAGTTATTTAAATAGGGTTTCTAGGAGAGGGTGTTAATTCTTTGGCACTTTGAACTTGTTGCACACATGGGAGGTATCACTGTCCTAGATGTACAAATCATGGCAATTGGAAGGTCACTGTAATACATGAAAAAATCTGAGGACTACAGATAGAGCACTGAAACCTCTACTAAATCTTCCAAAGGAAATAGGAAATATCCCTGTGCTTTTTCCCAGTCTTTGCTGTTCCTCAATTCTTGGGAAAAATCAGAAAACAGAAACCATATCTGAATATGGCCTGATTTAATTTCACTGAACTTTAAAGCATGAAATATATGAAGCCAATTCTCTATTATAGAATAAATAAGACAAATACAGCATAACTTTTTCATGGTTTCTTTCTCATGGAGCCTGAGAGTCCATATTCAGATTGACAACCCTTAGCCCAAGAAATTGTGCTCTAATTCACAACAATTGTCCTTTCCCATGAACATAAAATACATGACTAACTTGATGAGAAAAAAAAGTGTGTGTGTGTGTGGGGGGATTCCATAAGTCTATTCTAAAACTAATTATTTTTCTTTATTTTCAAAAGGAAAATGTACAGACTTTAAGTATACAGTCCATTTGGACAAATATGTACATTTATGTAACCACCACTCTAATTGAAGCATAAAATATTATTACTAACCTCAGAAAGTTTTTTTTGTACTACTTGGTAGTGCACATTTCCCTTTCCTGCACTCACTGTTCTGAGTTCTATCATCTTTTCTCAATTTTGCTTGTTCTCGGACTTGGTAAATTGATTGTATGGCTTCTTTTGTTCATTGTATTGAGACTCATCGTGTTTTTGCATGTTTCAGTATTTTGTGCTTTTTTTCATTACTCAGAAGAACTCAACTGAGTAACTATACCAATATTAGTTTATCTGTTGTCATGCCGTAGGCATTTAAGATAATTTCAGCCTCTGGTTATTATGAATAAAAATTGCTTTGAACATTTCTGTCAAACCTTTGCTGGACATACGATTTCCTTCTCTTCGGTAAATATTTAGGAATGAAATGGCTGAGCCACAGAATAGGTGTGTTGCTCCATTGATTTATTTCCCTATTTTTATGAAATACTACTTTCTAGATTATCATAGCCATCAGGTAAAGTAAATCCTCCCATTTGGTTATTTTCAAGATTGTTTTGACTGTCATAAGTCATTTATATTTCCATATATGTTTCTTTTGAGATTTCAAATGCAACAACAAAGCCTGTTGAGATTTTTATCAAAATGGCATTTCAATTTTTATCAAGTGGCATTCTAACTATCCTTCATCATTATTTTTTATTCAGTCTGATAGAGTGAATAAAACATTAATTATAGTGTTTTGTCAACTTAATTCTAACGTGATTATTGATCTAATTAGATTTAAAACTACCATCTTGCCACCTTACACTGGTCAGAATGGCTAAAATTAACGAGTCAGAAAATGGCAGATGTTGGTGCAGATGTGCAGAAAGGGGAACCCTCTTGCATAGCTGGTGGGAATGCAAACTGGTGCAGCCACTCTGGAAAACAGTATGGAGGTTCCTTAAAAAGTTGAAAGTAGAGCTACCCTACAACCTATCAATTGCTCTACTAGGTATTTACCCCAAATGTTTATAGCAGTACTGTCCATAATAGTCAAACTATGGGAAGAGCCCAGTTGTCCAACAATAGATGAATGGGTAAAGATGTGGTACACACACACACACACACACACACACACACACACAGTGGAATACTATTCAGCCATCCAAAAAAAATTAAATCTAGCCATTTGCAACGACATGTGGAACTAGAGGGTATTATACTAAGTGAAATAAGTCAATCAGAGAAAGACAATTACCATATGATCTCACTCATATGTGGAATTTAAAAAACAAGACGGGACCACAGGGTAAATAAAAGAAAAAGGAAAAGTAAGAGAAGATGAAATCAGAGAGGGAGACAAACCATAAGAGACTCTTAATCATAGGAAACAAACTGAGAGTTGCTAGAGGGGAGAGGGTGAGAAGATAGGGTAAACTGCCTGATGGATATCAAGGAGGACTCGTATGTAATGAGCACTGGGTATTACATAAGACTGATGAATCACTGAACTCTACCTCTGTAACTAATAATACTGGGAAAGTCAGAGACATGTCCTGACAGCGCTCCACAAGAAACTGGATCAAACCAGACAGACCCAAGATGGCGGATGCCATGACAGGAACTTCTTGACCAAATCAGAAAGAAAAGGCATGAAACCCTCCTCCCAGCCTCAAGTAATGAATATTCCACCCCCTAGTTAATAAAATCCCTATTATTATTCCAGGACCTATTCTGTTTGGGGTATTTGAGTCTCTCTCTCAAGCTGCCCATTCACCCCTCTTGTGAACATACTCAATAAATTCTGTTTGCTATGGTCTCAGGCCTGAATTCTTTTATGCAAGAAGATGAAGGACCAAGGTCATATCACCCCAGGTGGTAACATATCTTCTACGTTCTTTGCCTAGTCTAATAGTTAAATTGATACAAAACAGATTAACAAAAAACAGATTAAAAAAACCCAAAAGATTAATAACATGTCTACTTCTTGTATACATGGAAGAGACCCAGGAAAACTGAGTAACTCCAAAATGACCAAAACCATCACCTTAAATATCATCTTCAAATGAAGACAAAATAAGATGTTGGAGGTGGGGAATTAGTTATGGGAGGTTACCAGGAAAAGCACACAGTAAAAAAGGATCAGATTGTTATGTAGATTTAAAGTCTTATCTTTTCCATTGATGAGAGTTTCTAGAGATTTAGAGTCATCGCCTTTTCCCTGGAATAACAAAAGACAAAACGATAGCAATAGATATATTTCTTATTCATGTAAATGTCTCTTATAAAAGGGTAACTTCTGTTTGGTTTTCAGAGATTCTCCTGTGTTTGCAATTTCTTAAAAAACAATCAGCCTAAAATAATCTTTATGACAAAGAGACATTTCCTGGTGGCAAATTCTGCTCCCTACATAATTGTGGATTATATCTTCCAGTGAGTATGTGTTCCTGTATCTTATTCTAATGATTATTGGCTTTTGTTCTATCAGCCAATTACAATATCAATGAATCATCTTGATCTTGTGATGCCTTGGTTTAATGCTTTTTAAAGTAAGGGTCTATATTAGTTTTTCCCTTAGTTCTAGGGTCTCTTTAACTCAGGTATCCAATTCTCTTTTCCCTACAGGAAGCAACAGTTAAAATGTCTTTCATCTACTCAACTCTTGTTTTATTCTTGGACCACTTGTAGTCTGTCCCATTTATGGATAGATTAAGGATTGGCCAAAGATTTGAGGGTTATTATGCATGGATCTGATAGCTACTCTTTATGAAGCTCTCTCATTTTTATGATATTGCCTATCAATTTCCAGCTGTTTTTCAATCCCATGCTCCAACTACTGTGTTCTCAGGTGATAAAACTACATACAACTTTACATACACACAGCTTTATGTTTGAGCTCTATTCACAGCCTGTCATACTGATGTGACTTTGAGACAGGGAAAACTGAAAGACCCCATGAAAACCTGCCTTTTTACTGTCTCTATACTTATTAGCACCTACACCCCCACCAAACACAAGTCTCCTGGTGCAGATAATGTATGTCTTCTTTGTGAAGTTCAAGGAGTAAATGATTTCTTTGGAGTCATCCAGCCCAATAGATAACATCAAAGGAGGACAGGATGGGTTCATCACGAACATTTTCCAAGACCACTGGCTCACCAAGACCCTTGGCTCCAGGGCATTAGTGATTTATAAATAACACTTAAACACTCATCTTTGTTCCTGGATTACTGTGAAGACATATTACAGGACCACAATCCTCAGTAAAAACCTGGGGCCCCAAGCAAAGAGGAGACTCACTCTTCTTTTGGAGACTCCCAGATGCTCTATTTATATCTACACTCTCTCTATATCTTTAATAAACTCTGCTTTCACTTCCTCTCAATTTGTGTTTGATTTCTATCCTGCACTGTCACAGACCTCCTTAGACAAGGAGGTCTTGCAGTGCCCCCCTCTGTGTCCTCAGACTCAGCCAGCCTGCATCAGCTTTTACCCATTATTTCTTTCTTCCTTTCAATGAGTGAATTCCCAACAGTTTCTGCCTAATTTTGGTCACACTCCAGTGCCTCTAAGTAACTATGTGTGTGTATGTGTGTTTTACATATATTTTGTTCAAAATAGATAATTAGATGGGAAAGTTAGTTCAGTGTAAGTATTACTGTACACCAGAGTTCTGATATTGTTGTTCTTTGTATTTTTATTTTTGTTTTAGTTTGTATGTGCTATGTGTGTAGTGTACGTTTCAAAATTCATAATCATGGTAAAGGTACTACAAAGAGCCTTAGGACAATTCTATACAAATATGTATTAATTCAGCATTTGCTTATCCATAGTCAAAGAATTATTAGTAGAACACATTAGTTTTTCACTTGAATTTATTGCTACAATCAATAGTCTACATATAAGTGATTGTTGAGGATAACAAGTATAGCAAAGGAGAATTCTACCAACAATTGGCTTTTCTAACACAAAAGACATGTATAAATATTCACCCATTTGGGATTCATGTTAGAAAAGCAGACAATAAGGGAATATAAATCATTGAATATCCATTTTTCAGCTGAGCAATGATGTATGTGACTTAGAAATTAAAGAAAAAGAAGTCAACTACACACAGAAAGGCATGTGCTCCCCATGTTGGAAGTTCAAGCAATCTAAATATGTAGGCAGTTTAAAAAGTATGTGATCAAAATTTAACTACCATGAGAAAAAACAATGCATCTACTACAGTAAAATACAAAGGCGAAATGAAGTATACAAGGTAATGGCAATGATGTTTGGCTAGAAAAAATATATGTACATTAAGAAAAGAATTCACAAAGAAAACAAATGAGGCATAAAACATGTTATTTACTTAGGGATCCAATCAGTCAAGAATCAACTATTCTTCTGTACTCTAGCAGCCTCTAAATTCATATCTTTTAAAAAAAATCCCACCTATTTCCCAAAGAGATTTGTCTCTAAAGGAGTTATCAATTTCATTATATAAACTACAAAGGATATTGTCATTTCTATAAAGCAGATATACTGAAGTTTATTCTCTTTTGGAGCTTAAAATACATTCTATCAAAAGGCTATTCAAATTCAAAAGTTCATTTATTATTGGTAAAAAATCAAATTATCGTATCATTTTCTAGCCATCCATCTAAGAAGAAAATACTAGAAATATGTTGAAGACAACAATCTCAGGAATGGACTGTCTATTCATTATTATCTTTTAAGAATATTTGTGGAGAAACTCTTCTACTCTCACATCTATTTCAAAGTTGATACTAGCCAAAGAGTACGTATTGTAGTACCCCTGTATTCATGGTTTCACTTTCTGTGGTTTCAGCTACCCATGGTAAAGCAGTCTGGAAGCAGAAGAGTCTTTTTCTGAGTATCATCAGAAAGTTAATCGTAGCCTAATGTTAGGTCACAATGTCTATCACTTCATCTCATCACATAGGCATTTTATCATCTCACATCATCACGAAAAGAACAAGGGTAAACACAATACAATATTTTGAGAGCAAGAACATGTTCACATAACTTTTATTACAGTGTATTATCATAATTTTTATTAGCTATTAGTAATAATAATTATATAATTTATATATTATTTATTATTAGTAGTAGTAATAATTTTATTATTAGCTATTTTTGCTGATCTCTTACTATGCTTAATTTATAAGTTAAATTTTATCATAGGTATGTAGGTATAGAAAAATCATGGTACATATATAGTTCAGAACTATCCACAATTTCAGGCATTTACTGGAGGTCTTAGAACACATATCCCCATGGACAAGGGGGGGACTACTAAATGAAACCTCAAAATACTCAATCCACACACACCAGACACACTGGATCCACAATGGAATTCCATTGATATTTCAAAGTTCCTTTCAGAAAAGCCAATAATCACAAAGCTTTGATTACAGTACTTTGTTTTCACACCATGTCAAGTTAGATTCCAAGCATCAGTGGTGTCATTAACATAAATTTGCATACAAGTAAAGATGACATAAATGTCAGTGCAAAGCTAGTACAGAGCAAACAGAGAGAAATGGATGAGTTCTGAACTGAAACTCCTTTCAACACCCTTTTAATTAGTAACAGGTTCTAACAGGGCACATGAATTCCTTTAATAAAAATTTTCAACTAGATGTTTCATCTACTTCAACATGGAATATACCTATGTAAATAGAGAACTCCTAAGCATACTCTCCGCATTTGGGGATGCCAAATGTCTTTTTCCACACCTCCATTTTTCTCTATTAACCAGTACAGGGAATGCAATATTATGCTATGATTCTGTGTAGGATATTGTCTTAATTGCACAAATAAGTCACAGATCTACAGTAATGTAATTTCTGTCTTGACATATCAGCATATCCAAGGCTTTTATGCATTGAACTTACTGGCAATGGCAGTGCCACTCTTTGCTTTCTTACTTTGTCTTCTTCCTGCACTTGTATTCTGGACTTGATTCCCATTCAGACAAAGAAGACTCCCAACAATAATATACCAAAACTCTTTCCCATAGTCATTATTACTTAAAACTATCCTAGAAGATCTATCAGTCAAAATTAATCCACTAGAATTTTAAAGAATGTTTTCTCATATATGCGATCCTCAGGATGATTTCAACTTCCATTTTGGATTTTCACAGTATTACTGAATTTTCAATTACACCTAGGGAAAATATTTGGCTTCTTTCCCACAGTTCAACTGAACTTGACTTTGTTATTGTCACCGAAAACCTCCAATTCAACGCCATTTTCTATTCCTCATCTCAATTATTCTGGTGGTCATAATCAAAAGAGTTGATTGTTCTTCCTTTTAAAAACTCTTCTTTTGGCATCTGAAACACTACACCTATAGTTGTATTCATCTCCCTGGCTATTATCCCAGTCCTCTTTGCTGGCTTGCCTTCCCAAGATCTACATTTTGGATATCCCAGGGCTCAATTCTGTATCCTATTCCATCCATGTTCTGTGCCCCAGCAATCTCTCCCATACCCATCGCTCCTAATAACATGTATTTTCTGATGATTCTAAACATATATCACCAGCCCTGGCCACTCTCTTGAGCACCAGATTCCTATATAAAAGAAAGGATTCTTCGTGTGTATATTCTCCTGCTCAAGAATCCACTTGAGTATTTCATAAGCATGTCAATATTAATGCGTTCAGAACTGAACACTTGAATTCCCCCTGAAATATAATTTTCATGAGTCTTTTTCAATTAAGTTAATTATGTCACCATCTCCCTAACTACTTAGGTCAATAACCTAGAAATAATGCATAATTTCCTGTTCTTTCCTTTACTCTTGTACATCAATGAATCAACTTCAAGAAGTAGTTAAATCTATTCAGTTCTCAGTATATCCACCAGTACCATTCTAACCCAAGCTACTATTATTTTTCATTTAGGCAGCAATCATGTCTTAGTATTTCTGCTTTCCTCTTATTTCTTTAAATTTATTTTCTACCATCAGGCTTATTTTTATAACTATAAACCAGATTATCACATTTTTAAAAATATTTTCCCCAGTCATGATTTACTTTTTCAGTTTTTTAACAGCGTTTTCAAAGAACAGTTTTTAAGTCTATTTAAAATCAATGTATCAAACTTATTTTAGTGGTTTGTATTTTTGTGTTCTACATATGAAACCTATGCATAATTCAAGGTCAAAAAATTTTCTCTTTGAGAATTTTTATAATTTTGCCTCATATTTATTTAGTACTATCATCACTTTGAGTTAATACTTTTGTGTGTGGTGGGAAGTAAGAATAAAGGTGGTTCTTATTCGTTTAGTTTTTTGCAGAGGGGTGTCCAATTGTTCAAACACTATTTTTTAAAAACAATATCCCTTCTCCATTGATATACCTTAGCATTTTTGTTGAAAATTAAGTTACCATCTACACGTGTTTTTATATATGGGTTCTCTTTTCTTGTCCATCGACCTATATGTCTATCTTTATGCCAGTATGTTATGATTATTATAGATTTATAGTAAGAATTAAATTCTGATAATGTAAGCTTGCTTTTTCAGAGTTGCTGTAGCAATTTCAGGTCCTTCACACTTGTATATGAATTTTAGAATTAGTTTGCCAATGTCTATTTTTAAAAGTCTCCTAGTGGGATAGGGATTGAATTGACTCTATAGACCAATTTGGGGGAAAAAATGACATAGTAATATTGAGTCATTGGAGACATGAACGCAGTCTATCCTTTCATTGTTAGCTTTTCTTCAATTGCTCTTATCAATGTGTTGTCATTTTCATTGTAACCATCTTGCATATTTTGTCAGATTTATCCTTAAGCATTTCATATTTTTATAATATTGTAAATGATAGTTTTTATTTAAATTTAAATGCATTTATACCTTATTTAAATAAATGCATTTGATTTCCAGTTTTTTAATTTATTTTAATACATTTTATTTAATGCATTTACAGTTTTTCATTGCATAGGGGTCTAAAAACTCTAATAATTTCAGTATCTGCATTATCTCTTAGTTTGATTCTGTTGATTTATTTATGTCTTTACAGTGGGTTTTTTCCTATTTCATTGGGTTTTTTTCCTATTTTTGTTATTATAACTATTAGTATTATGGCTTTTTTGTGTATCTGGGGATATTTAATAATCATGTTTGAAATAACAGTAGGCACTAAGGCAAATAGGAATTATAGCTTCAAGCAAATTTTCCAGACCTTTCTTCTGTGAGGCTGTTAGCATAGAAGGTTAAATCAGTTTAGATAGTTGAGTGGAATTTGTGCTCTGATGTTGCTAGAGTCAACTTCAGTGTCCTACAGGTGTCAAAGGGCTGCATGACCTTGTGTTTAGTGAGCAGTGTGTGGTACGAGGAGCTTTTCCTCAATATTCCTGCTCTGCTCTTTTTGCTTTTAGCAAAATCACGAAGTTGGTGCCAAAGAGAAGGGTTTTTCTCCACACTCTTGGCCTTTAACCAGCAGTAAATTGTTATGGCCTGTTACCCAGTGTTAAACTTGTGGTGGAGGCAAGGAGTTTCTCTATTTTCGTGGCTCAGCTTCAGTTTTACGCGTGTTTTTCTATCTGCAACCTTGGGGTAGAGATTTTTCACTGTTCTTGTCTCTTAGCCCTAGTCTCTGTTTATATCTGGGGAGTTCCTGCTCAAAAGAGTGGTGCTTGCCTTTATCCCATTGGTAGAAAACCTACATTTCACAATTCAATATCCTGGACCCAGGAGTCTTTCCTGTGCCTTCCCTAGGATCACACATCTTGGTTGTACATTTTCCCCCAGATGTAATGAGTCTTTGTGTTCTGGCAGCCAAAAGATTTCCTACCCCTTTCCAGAGGCAGATGGATTTTGTTTCTACTCCATCAAAACAGTAGCTCTTCGGCTGGGCCTAGGGATGGGAGAGTTTCCTGCCTTTCCCCCAAAGATTACGGTTTTGCATCGTATGAGAGGGAGGTCCACGGCAAGGTTTTGGGTCTGACTCCTGCATCAACCCATTATCAATAAAATATAATTTTAAAAAAACACAGATTCAGCCCGTGGGCTATAATTTCCCAACCTCCGTCTTAAAGAACTCAGAGAGATGTGAAATAAAAATGCAGCGGCAAAGAGATGAGAAAAGGGGCCTCATGCTCTTTTCTGTGCTTTCTTTACCATACATGATAGCCTATTCCCACCCTCCCCAAAACCATTCACAATATTCTAATAAATAACCAAGTATATTGTGAAGCCTCCCTTTCTTAATCATGCATCCCCCATTGACATTTACTTTCCTGTAGTATGATTATGAAACTACACATCCACTTCACCTCGCCCATTCTGAAGTCCTTGAGAGAAGGCAACATGTCTCATTCATCTTTGTGTAGATATTTTTAGGAATGTAACCACGAGTCTGGAAAGAAAACTAAAAAAACATATGAGCAACAAAAATGTCAAACCGTATCCAATCACTTGTGACTAAATCAGTCTCATTTTATTACATCCTTGAGTGATTCTTGGTTGTGAGGAAATAAAAGAATGTCCAGGAGGCAGATGATGAAAAAAGTAATCTGTAAGTGGGTAGGTCACTCCATGAATGAGTTAAAAAAAGTGGACTCTCAAGTGGTAAGTGTCTAGTGGTGGCAAAGGTGGTGAGGACAGGGAGAAAGGAAGTACAGTTTAGATAATGTGTCAGAAGGAAAGAAAATAGGATTTAAAAAATCCAAGGTTATCCATATAAATTTACTTATTTTTATACATTAATTTTGTCATTCTAAATGGAAAATGCAAATATGGTTGAAGTTCACAGAGTTCCGTCCTCAGGGATGGAGAAAGTTGTCTCTAGTAGAAAGAATGCAAGGTATTTAGAAGATGTTCAATAAAGATGTCGGTTGATGGGCGAAGAGTCTCCTCCCTTAGGTATTTCTAATTGTTTCATCTGGCCGGTGCCAGTTGAAGGGATAAAACGGCAGGAAAAGCAAGACAGGATGGTTCTGCAACAATAACAATTGACAGCACTATTGCTACTGACAAGAGAAGAATGTGGGTAAAACCTGTCAAGTGCTTCAAATTTAGAAAAGGTGTTCAATATAAAGTGAGATACATATTTCACAAAGCGCTTTTGTATTTCCTTTGAGCAACTCATGGTAAATAGATTCAAGCTTTTTTAGTCTGTGTCTCAAAATTCCAATTCCAATGTGGCTTTTTATATTCCCTAGTGTTCCCACGTTTCCAGACCTTTCATTTTTCTTCCGTCTTATCTCAAGGCTGAAAGAAGTTTATCATATTATTAGACAGCAGAGCAGAACAAAACAATACATCAAGCCCCAGCACTTAGTATTGCTTTGCAGAGAAAGCCAGGTGAATTCTCTTACTGTGTAGTTAAAGAAACAGAAGAGGGTGTCCCAGATCCCATATTTCAGAAATTGTACAGAGTTGATGTGCCTAATTAATGTTAAGGGGACAGAAGTATAACAAATAGATTAGAGGGCGCCTGGGTGGCTCAGTGGGTTAAAGCCGCTGCCTTCGGCTCAGGTCATGATCCCAGGGTCCTGGGATCGAGGCCCGCATCATGCTCTCTGCTCAGCGGGGAGCCTGCTTCCTCCTCTCTCCTCTCTCTCTGCCTACTTGTAATCTCTCTCTCTATGTCAAATGAATAAATAAAATCTTAAAAAAAAAAAACAAATAGATTAGAAAGCAAGAAATTAAAACAAATACTAAAAGCCTAAGTCTTGACAGAAGAGTTTTATTAAACCAACCTCAGGAATATGTAGGGCAGAAAGAAATTCTGATGTGACATATGAATTAGACACATAGTAAAAACTTTTATTCGATCATTTAAGAATAGGACTTTGAGTCCAGTTGTCATTCTTTTACATGTCAAATGTTATCACTTTTATTAACATAAAGATATGTTAAAATTTAATCCCACAGCTCACCTATGTTGATCGTTAAGTGGTACTATGAATTTATAAAGTTGAGTCTTCTCTGAAAATAGGTATCTGAAATATCCATAATCACACATTTTTAAGGAATAATCATACAATATTAACTTTTGTAATCTAAAATCTCTTCAATTAAAAATGAACATGGTGAAAACTATTGTTTTGTTTTGTTTTTTTGTTATCACTCAGGTAACTTTCAAGAGAAACTAGGATTGGTATTATTAAATCTTTGGGAATGGACATTATGCTTGTTTCCTCTTCAATTTTGGAAATAAATGCATTTTAGCTATGATACATGAACTCAATTTGCCACACTGAGCTTAAAATGTGTGAGAAAGATTGTCCTGTGGTATTTACAGTAATAAAACACAGCCGATGTGATCATTCAGCTACATGTTCTGGACGATTATTGCATGCCTCAAGTGGGCAGTATGAGGCACCAGAGATGTAAACCCCATGAGAAATGTAGTCATTTTCCCCACGTGCAGGACCTGAAGCACCACTTGATTATAAAATGTTGTGTATAAATGACAGAAGCAGCCATAGTCATGGGCAGAAGCTCTGCAAGCTGGCAAAGCACCAGCAACCCAACACCCTCACTTTTACCATTAAACTTACATTGTGGGCAGGTGATAAGTTCCTACCTCTTATGCTTTTCATAAAAAATTTTAAAGCGTCTTCATAATTCTTTAAAGCATCTTTTTCTTCTTTTTTTTTTTTAAGATTTTATTTATTTATTTGACACAGAGATAGAGATCACAAGTAGGCAAAGAGGCAGGCAGAGAGAGAGATGGGGGGGAAGCAGGCTCCCTGCTGAGCAGAGAGCCTGATGCGGGCCTCGATCCCAGGACCCTGAGATCATGACCTGAGCTGAAGGCAGAGGCATTAACCCACTGAGCCACCCAGGCGCCCTCTTTTTCTTCTTTTAAAGCATCTTTCTTTTCCTTCTTTAGCCTTAGCTTAACTTTTTTTTTTCTTGCACATGCCATTATGAGGAAATTTAAAGAGGAATACAAAGAGGAATTTCCTTTAACTGGACTCAACTAAATTTTTGTAGATTGACGATATTAAACTCTGGAAAGTTACTCTCTTGGAGCTTATTATCTGGCAACGAAAATGAAATAAATCTTGATATTAACAATAAGATAAAATTCAGATTAGCTATTAAAAATTTCTGAATTAATAAAATGATAGCATTTTAAGTATTTATTAAGAGTTAATGTAGTATTTTACTTTGGCATTGTCGGGAGGAAAATAAGTGTTGATTATGCTACGGGGTGTTTGGGTTTAATGAATTGAGATTAGTACATTATACTTAGATCACTTTTTTAAAAAAATTTAAAAATGAATGCTCTGAGAGATTCAGAGCATTTTGAAAGCTTCTTCTTTTTATATTACTGGCATTAAATATTTAGCAGGTTGAAGCTATTTGAGAAATTGTGTTTGCGTTGCTAATCTACACAGTCATTCTTTTCTCTCTTGAATCTGTGCATTTCCAGATAAGATAAAGGAATGAAGCCAACAGGCAGAGGTGGGGAGGAGGAGGGGAGGTGGTATTTTTCTGAGTTTGGCTGATGTGAAGAATTCCTGAAAGGGGAGGGAGCAGCAATGGGCGGGCTACCCAGAAGCATCATAGCATTTATAAAGATGTAAAGCATGGGAATTTGAGAATAAAGGAGCCTGTAATGGCTGGAGAATTAGGGAGTACTTTGTTCAGTACTTTAAATAAAAAGGTTTTCTTTTTTTTCCCCCAGAGATACAAAGTTTTGTCCCAGTTTGTTTGACATAAAGCTTACACAGTCAAGCCAAACTGTTCAAGGCAAGAAGAAAAGCTTTGTGATACTGAAAGAAGCCAAGTCCTTTAAAATCCTTTCAGTGTGTGCAATACATTTCAGGGCTGCTTCTCCTGGAGTCGGCCAGCTTATGCATGCTAAAATTGCCCGGTCTTATTTTCCACACCAAATGCATTAGAAATCCTTGACCACACTGCACACAGTATTAAAGGAGAACAGGACTCTCAAAGTGGCCTTATATTTTGTTCATACTGTCCTTGAAGTTTAAATGACAAAAGTAAATGGAAAGTTTGAATCAATTTTTCATACGAGAATTTTCAAAGGCACAAAATTTTATTGTCCTGTGGCATGGTCCATACGTTTAGACGAGAGCTTTTAATGGGTCAGCCAGAAGACAACAGAATAGACAGTCATAATTTACTTTTTTTCACAACTTTAAATTGTTTATTCCTGTGTTGCCTCCAGTTAACTACACTTACTACAGGAAATAAATCATATTTATTGCTCATCTTACGTTCTTGCTGAATTTCACATAGAAGTTTCAGTTTCTGTAGAAATACGGTGCTACTAAACTCAGGATTCCCTTTGTAGTTAAATCAGATTTTATCACATAATCAGGCCTGAAACAGTAGCATCCATGTTGCATTTAATCCTGTCATGTATTTATTACATCCTTTAAAGCTGATGTAGGAAAGACATGTGCAAAAGGAATGTATTATTACCTCAAACATCGAAATTAGGACCTTTTAGTTCAAGTTTTATATTATTCATTCTTCCCCAAATGTTCACAGTAAAAACATCTGTGGCAAATTTGAACTTTAGTAAGATGTAGAAATCAGACCACATTGCTGGAACTTCTTCATGCCTAAGGTCACTATGGGGGAAACTGGTATCTTTCATCAGTCTTAAAAGTGGGATTTCCAACCCTTGCAGAAAGTGGCACTTATACAAACTGAAAGACATTAACTTTTAGTAGACTTTTGTGAAAGGTGCTAATGTAGAGTACAGTCATTGCCATGGGAAAATCTTCTTTCACTGTAACCAATGAGTAAAATAAAAGACTTTTACAAAGTAAAAAGTTAAGAGTTTCATCTCCTCTAGTAACATATTATTGCATACCAATTTCTGGTTCCAGGGAAAGAAGCTGAGTTTGAGAAGTCCCTTCCCCTCATGACTACCAGTAGACTAAGATTAGAAAGACTATATACTTCAAATAAATAATATATACTACCTTGAAGAGAGATGAAAGATTGGGCAAAGGGTAGCATCATGCAAAGTGGAATATAAACTCATTTGAAGGCTCTTTTGAATATAGAACCTACGTAGGTATCTTGGAGTCATTGGCTACAGCTCTCCAAAGGATTGTTTTTGCATTAATCAGATGGCCTAACAGATACTCTATGGATTTTGAAGAGATGGATTTGAATTGCTAAAATTGTGTTTAGAATTTCTGCATCTATGCTCATGAGGCATACTGGTCCATGTCTTTGTCTGGTTTCAGTATCATAGTAATAGGAGTCTCATAAAATAAGTTAAGAAGTGTTCACTCTCTGTTCTCTTTGCTGGAGGAGCTTGTACACAGCTGATATTATTTCTTTTGTTTTGATAGAATTTAATAGCGAAGCCATCAGGGCCTAGAGTCGTCTTTGTGGGAAGGTTTTTAACAATGAATTTAATTTCTTTATAGATATTAGGCTATTCAGGTTATATATTTCTTCTTAAGAAAGATTATGCAATTTGTATCTTTAGGGTATTTTCTGACATAAAGTTGTTTATAATAATGCCTTATTATCCTTTAAATATCTGTAGAAACGACATTGTATCACCTCTATCCTTCAGGATAGAGATAATTTATTTTATCCTTGATCAGTCTGGCAAGAGGTTTATCAATTTTATTTATCTTCTCAGAGAACCAGCATTTAGATTCAAGGATTTTGTGATTATTTTTTTCTTTTCTATTTTACTTTTATTTCTGCTCTTAAGTTTTCCCTTTTTAATTTGCTTTTCTTTTTTTCTTTCCTTTGCCTACTTTGGGTTAATTTGCTCTAAATTTCTTATGATGTGGAAGCTAAAAAATTGATTTTAGACTTTTCTTCTTTCTTAACATAAGATATAGGTGCTAACAGTTCCTCTCTAAATACCAATTTAGTTATCTCCAACACACAAATTTTGATATAACTCCACTTTTATATTTATTCAAATACTTTCAAATTTATCCTTTGATTGTTTTATTTGACCCATGATAATAATATAAAAAAGTTTCCAAAAACTTTGGGATTTTCCTGCTATCTTTTGGTTATTGGTTTCCAGTTATTGATTACTGAACTTTAGTAGAATGTAGAAATCAGACCACATTGCTGAAACTTCATGTGAGGTCTCCTTGGAGAAAGTGACCTATTATTACCTTTCTAAGAATTTTGGGATTTTTAGATGTCTTTGAGTATTGATTTCATAATCTCAAGGTGGTCAGAAAATATACCTTGTAATTCTTGAATTCTTTTAAATCTATTAAGATTTATTTTATGGTCTATAACATAGTATGTCTTGGTAAATGTTCTATGTGTAGTGGAAAAAAATGTGTATTTTCTTATTTTTAGAGGGGTGTTCTATAAATATAAATTAGATAATTTGGGTTGACAGTTTCTCTCCTATATTTTTATTGATTTTATGTTTACTTGTCCTGTCAAATATTGAAATAGGCATATTAAAATACATAAGTATAATTGTATTGTCTATTTTTTATTTGTTTTGTTGATCATTGCTTCATTAATTCTGAAGTTATCTTATTAAGTTTAAATGTTTAAAGTTGTGTCCTTTTAATAACTTGCTGGACATTTCTTTTGTAGTTAGTATTATAGACACTTCTGCTTTCTTTTGATGTATGTTTGCATGGTTTATGTTTGTCCATCCTTTTACTTTTGACATATTTATATTTTGTATTTAAGGTAGATTTCTTATAGGCAGCATATAGTTGTTACTTTTTAACTAATTCCACAATCACTGTCTTAATTTGGGTTTTTAAAACTATTGTTCCAGTTTATTTATATCCATGACATTGTCATTTGTTTTCTTAATTTTCTAAATTTGTCTTTTTAGTTTTTTGTTCCCTTTTACTTTATTTTCTGCATTCTTTTGGATAGAGTGTTTTTATGGTACTATTTTATTTTTTTTAATTGGATTACTAAATATTACTCTCTGCTTTTGACTTCTTTTGGGTACTTTAGAATTTAGAGTATAGATTCAAGTAATATGATGAATAAAAAATTAAACACATAAACAGATAAAAAGTTAGAAAAATAACTACAAAATAATGGAATAAAAGTTCACAGAAAGAAAATACTGAATTTGAAAAGAGTAATTTTGATAAATTAATTTTAAAATTTTGCTCTTTGAA
Source organism: Ailurus styani (assembly GCA_002007465.1). Lineage (NCBI taxonomy): Eukaryota > Metazoa > Chordata > Mammalia > Carnivora > Ailuridae > Ailurus > Ailurus styani. Next base: position 2,904,995 of record LNAC01000199.1, on the reverse strand, counting down.
AAAATAAAATAAATAAAACATTAACCAACTTTATTAAGAGAAAAGTAAAAAAGAAATAAATACAAAAAAATAAAGAAAAAGAAAAAATTACCCGATAAAGAGAGAAATTTTTAAAACATCACGTGAAGCTACTTTTGCAACTCTGATCAGACCCTTGAAATTAACCCAGAATGAAATGGCAAAACTTAACAAAGTAATCCAATTTTATTCATGAATGGCAAGGCAAAAATTCAAATTAAGATCTTAGCTAGTAGAATCCAGCAGCATCTAAAAGAGCTGATATACCATAAGCAAGTGTGTTTCATGACAGAAATCCAAAGATTGTTTATAACAGCAAAGTATTAATATAATCTCTAGGGTCATTAAGGAGATCTATAGGTATATCTATAGGTGGTGAGAGGTATTTGAAAAAAAAGAAACTTTAAAACACATACAATAAAATGAAATAGATGGATATTACCGAACCTCAGGAACATATATTTAGATGATCTTTGTCTTAATTTCTAATAAATATGGAGTTTCATATATCTAAATACATTGTTCTAATTAATGCCAACATCTGAGATAAAGCATGCTTTCAGATTTAGTACATAAAAGATTTTGGTAAGTATTTTAAGACAGATCCAATTTTAATCCACTCTATCTTACTGTTTAGTGAAACAAGATGAAGATGATGATACAAAAAAACAATAGTATTAAAGACAAAGTTATACAAAATTGGTACTCCTGGAAAATATAAATATCTAAATATATAAAGAAAGAAAAATCACCCAGAAAAAGATAAATTTACATATCAAAATGGCATACCATGTAGAGAGAAAATTGATTCTAAACTAACACCATAACCTCCTATACAATGTATCTTTACAAATTTACTGAACTATAAGAATAAAGAGGCTTGTGTGCATCTAAGTAAAAAATATAAATCATACAGGAGGCATATTAATTTGACTGGAATCAGACATTTTTTATAGCAATCCTTAGTACAATGAAGCAGTGTTCGAAACAAAATAACAGACCCCAAATGGAGTCGCTTATGCTAAGCCCCCTGTCACCAACTAAGACTTAACTGCAGTTTCAGCTTCTCCCAGAAGTGAAATCTCAAAACCCGTCAGTCAGGAATAACCTGGTCAGCACTCGTGAAGTAATTTTCCTGACAGACTCCCACCATGACCTAACATGACCTTGCCACAACCAATCTACTTTGCTAGTATAACTTCTTTGCTCTGTCTATAGAAGTCTTTCATCTTGTACAGCTTCTCAGAGCACTTTTCTATCTGTTCAATGGGATGATGCCTGAGTTATGAATCACTGAATAAAGCCAATAAAAATTTTAAAATTTACTCATTTCAATTTTGTTATTTGACCCAGTGAAGCAATATCTATAAATTGAGAGAAAAATAAAATGAAACTCAAGAATAGTCAAATTTTCCTTTCTGTAAAGAAGAACAGGATAATTTCCCTTTGAGCCCTTCCTGAAATAAAAATATTTTACTATAAGAATATTTTGCTGTAGAAAATTTGTCACTATATGTATTAGATCCATTTATACACAGCATTTACGCTAACCAACTATGGAAACATGGTTTCAAAACAGAATGTAACTTTTATAAATATTGAAAATGTGAAAATAATGTTTAAAAAAAGGAAGGGAAGAGAGAGTAAAAACTTGAAGAAATCATAAGTGTGGTTATTTTCTCATATTCCACAATATACAGTCAATAATGTTATTGAAAGTTTAAATATTCCACCTTATGGATGGTTTCATTTTAAACTTTAAATAATTTAAAAAATGAATGCTGCTCTGTTATAAAACCATCTGTCAGTTGTCCAATTCGTATTAATATCTATTTCTTCTGCTGCAATTAATTAATTTAAAAATGCAGTATTTTGGGGCACCTGGGTGGCTCAGTGGGTTAAGCCTCTGCCTTCAGCTCAGGTCATGATCTCAGGGTCCTGGGATTGAGCCCGCATCGGGCTCTCTGCTCAGTGGGGAGCCTGCTTCCTCCTCTCTCTCTGCCTGCCTCTCTGCCTACTTGTGATCTCTCTCTCTCTCTCTCAAATAAATAAAAATCTAAAAAAAAAATAAAAATGCAGTATTTTTTAACATAAAACATATAGCATGATCTCAATCTTGCGATATTATTGGTCATCGTTCTCTTAAATATTTATTCTTCCAATTGTTGATATTCAGAATCATGTACCTCAAATGTTTATGTCTGGAGAATAGATTTGGGTATGACTCTTTATTTCTTCTTCCTATTCTAGTTTATTTGAATTTTTATATGGGGCATATATTAAATTTTTAGAAACTTAAAGGAGTTATTTTTGAAATATGAAGACATTTGTCCAAATGAAGAAAAATACCTGGTTATGTAACCTCAACCACAGAGCTGTGATAGAATTGTGTAGCAAGTATAGATTTACTCACCCAGAATAATACTGGCAAAGTATAGAACACAAGGAGCACAGACAAGAATTAGTATCTGTTTCTCAAAGTGCAAGCATACAAGGTAGTCACATGTATCGTAATATGTATGGTAACAATGGTAGAATATCCAAATAATATATTCATTATCTCTAAAAGAAGAACTGAAATCATTGATTTTTTTTTAAATCTTGACATAAGAGATGTAGTTGGGTATCTATATTTTATGTAAAAACTACAGCATTAAAAGTCCAATGACAAAACACTAATAAATGCACAATGCAAACATTTATCTTTTCTGAACCAATATTCTTCTGCCAATATCAATAACAGCAGTGCAAAATCCCTTTTATTTTTCCAACATGTGTGATAAACAAGGGAGTAAAGGGTGGATTTGTATAAATTTGTGACTATTATAGATCATGCCTAATTACATGAAAGAATATTTGCAAATTTATGAACTATAAAGCTGTATATTATGATTACTAAAAGGACAATCCATCAATTAAACAGACTGTGTCTCTTATTTATAAAAATCATTACATGAAACTTGACTGAAACTGACCCTCATTATAAAAAAATCATGTCACATTGCAAAATAGTTGTAGAGACCTGAGAACCTTAACATTATCTGAGAGGCACTAATTACTTTAATGAAGGGAGAGGACTTGAATTCAAATGATTCTCACGGAAAAGAAAAGTCCAACCATCATAGTTAATCAATTCACTTGCCACTGGTAACATTGGCCCCTGTTTTAGTCCTAACATATATAAGAAAATAAGTAACAAGAAGTATTGGTGGATCTCAGCTAAGTATAAGTTCTGTGGTTTTAATAAAAAGAACTTATTTTCAGCAACTAAAGATCATTAAACAGTCAAGTCTATGTTTTTAAGTCTTTAATTTGAATAGGTCAATAGACTCAGATCTTCTGTTTATTAAAGTAATTAAAATGGACATATCACAATACCCTTGGTTGTTTAGTAATCTCCATGTTATTCTAGAACTAATGAATCACTAAAAGGGGGACTCCTCAACAATTCAATGGACTCAGACCATTGTGTTGTGCAGATCTGTACTTAAACCCTCCAGGTTTGTCCACTTTCATTCTTGCTTTATGTATCTTCAGAGATATATGTTCATGCTTTCTCTGCTTCAAATAGAATATTTTTGAAATTATCACTTATAAGATGAACAATGCCCTAAGTATTTGAATCAACCTTTATCTTTTCTTTTTTAATTTGGCTTTAAAACTTTTTAAATTTCTAGCCAATAATCTGTGCCATTTTCCTTTCTCTGTCAGAGAAAGGTGACTTTTTTTTAATCACCATTTTCATAATTGGAGATTATTTTCTTTATGCTTCTTGGTATATATTGGGTGCTTTGTCTCCTTTACATACTTCAACAACCCTAATTATTTTCCTACATAGCTGAGTTGTTGTTGGTTGCAATTTTTTTTATCCACTGTGGAAAATGTTTCTTACATACAATTTTAAAAAATCATTTTAGAAATCTCCCTGTCAAGAAAAAATACATAATTTGTGGAAACATTTTTTTGTGCTAGTGAAAAGCGTTAATTTCCATTTCATCTGCTAAATGATCACAGTTTACATGTGGTTTAATGGGACTACCTATGCATGACGGATATTGTTAAATTATGTAAATCTCATAATAAGTTTATCTGGTAATATGATCAGAATAACAGACAATGCTTTGCTTGAAACCCCATGACAAATACCACAAAAAATTGGAAGGAGCATAACTTTAAGGTTTGTTTGGTTTCTTTTTGTGGCAAGAAAATTAAAAGGAACATTTACATAATACATATATGCATAGTTCTTACATTGAGCTTTATTCTTCTTTTTGATCTAAAGGAGTTGTTGGCTGCGTATTCCGAAAGGCTTGAAAGCTAAGAAAATTTACATCTCAGCAGCAAAGGTAATACATAGAAAGGAAGGACCAAAGACTCGCCTGGAAACTGAACAGCCCACACTCTAATTTTACAGTTTCATGAGAATAGAAAACCAATGCTCTTTGCATAATAAGCACTAAAAGGTTAAATCTTAAAGTCAATTCAGTTCTATTGTCTAGGTCAGGCACTAGTGGGCAGATAAGACAGCTACTGAAGTGAGATGACTTACAGGATCCTGAAAGAGAGCTATGCCACCCCACCATCCTCCCACCCCAGGAACAATTATTTCTCCACCTTCCTACCACACCTGAAATGTCTGATTTTAGCCTAACATATGGAATTGGCAAATATTACCTTTAATGGCAAAATGGACTTTGCAGATATAATTAAATTAATGATCTTGAGATGGGGAGGATATCCTGGGTTATCCCAGTGGGTCCCAAGTGTAATCATGTTTCCTTATAAAAGGGAGATGGAGGGAGATAAAGCTAAAGACAGAAAATGATCCAATATGACGACAGAAGCAAGATACTACCTTCCTGGCTTTGAAGAAGAAGGAAGGGGCCAGGAGCCAAAGAAAGCAAGGAATGTGCCCCTAGAAGACAGAGGCCAAGAAAATGATTCTCTTCAAGATCCATTGGAGGGAGCTCAGCCCTGACTTGGGACTTCTGATCTCCAGAACTGTGATAATAAAGTGTAGGGGTGTGTGTGTGTGCGTGTGTGTGTGTTTAAGCCATCAAATTCATAGTAATTTGTTACAGAAACAGCAGGAACTTAATAGATTTAGAAATCATATGGATGAGTTAGACACTTGAATCCCATCCATGTCCATGCGGTCTAATTAGGAATGGCGTTAGGAAGCAGGGGACAGGAATATAGATGGTGTTAGGTAGGATTTCATTCTAGAGTCAAAAAAGAAGCCTTCTTCAAGGAAGCTGAGGGCTTGGACAGAGAACAATTGAGAATAGCACAGCTTTTACCCCACCTCTTAGTACTGCATATCTTCTTTAACTCTGTCCTAACACAGATTACCACACTTGGACATGTAATCTCAGGAAGGTGAGCAACATGCAACTTGGCCACAGCTGAAGTTTCAGTCTTGTTTTTTGCAGAGCAAACGCAGAGAACAGTCTCGTGCTAGGAATGCAGGAAAGAAGTGCTGTGACACTCTTCCCTTTCAAAGCCGTGGGAAAAGGACCTACCCACTTTGGATATTCAGAGGTTTTTCCTTTTTCTTTCATTTGTGTTGACAACACATACCTCCTACTGAATCCACAGAGCTTGTCACCTGACTTTTTGTGTACTGTATTCAGAACGACATAATGCTTACAGGGGTTACAAGAGAAATGAAAGAAAACTAGCTTAGTCAGAGCTAATGATCTAGTTATAAAGGTAATAGCATCCCATGATGATCTAAATCTATATTCCATTACTATTCATACAGGTTTGAAGGTCTAAGATATATATGCACTTATATATTTTAAACCTTCTTTCAAACCAACGTATCAGAAATATAATCTAAAGTGGTGTTTACAAAGGGAAGATGCCGAACGGAAGTAATTGACTGCAATTAATCAGGAAAGTTTCCTGGAAGAGGTCGATTTTGAGATGTGTTTTCACCAAAAGAGAGTCATTGATTGGCATAGAAGAACGCAGAAATTTTTACAACTGCGGAATCCAGAGCAGTCCTGTCACAGAAATCCAGGATCTTCCCATAAACCAACATGAAGTAATAATGGAAGTGACACTTCTGTGGTTTAAGCTGGATGTAGCAAGTAGAACCTGAGTACATTTTAAACCCTATTATGGCACTTTGTTTAATGGCAAGTGTGAAACACCTCTGCTAAATCATTCCTGGCATAATCAATGTAGTCACTGCCGTGTCTAACTGCATTTTCATAGGTTTGCTGCCTTAGCACATTTCCAGAGTTATTCCTTCCTCTCCTTCACCAGCTCTCTACTAAAATGCTCTGGTAATCATCCTTTACTGAACTTGAAGGCTGTGTCCTCTTCAGAATGTTCATCTATGCCAATGGCCTTCTGAGTTTAATGGCATGTAATTATTGTTCCCTCCTTAAACTGTGTAAGTTCTGTAACTGTAAAAGTAAGCAGTATTCTGCCAAAATTCCTTCCCTCTAGGAGAAACACGAAAGTGAAGCAAGGTTATTGGCATCCATGCCAAACAGAAAAAAAACTGACAAAGCCGATTCATCCTCTTGTCTGCAGGATCAAATTAAAGGCACAAGCCAAGGCTTTCCTTGAGCCTCGACCTGACTGGGTCAATGTGAAATAACCTCACTCCTCATCTGTGTCAGTTGAAACAGGGTTGTCTTGAGAGTGAGCCAGATTTGGGCTATTTATTTCTGTTAATACAATCAATTATTATGATAGTTCATCAGGGTTGTGAGTGAGTGAAATTTCTAAAGATGCTGGGTCTATAAGAATTCAATTATGAGCCGTTCTGTAGATTAGCATCAGCACACTAATATTAAAACATGCTTGACTCATCGCATATAAATATATCCAAATGTAAATATCCATCAATCAGTCAATACATATAATATGTCAAGCTTCCACACAGTTTTTGTAACATTTAGGTAGCTTCTCTACAAAGTACTTGCAGACAAAGTACTTGCAGAAACACTGACAAATACAGTTAGCGGTCTTTTTGGTAGTTGTTGACTGTCAATAAAAAATGAAAATGCTAAATATCCCCAGAGCAAATGAAATACTTTCAAAGTGCATAAAGTACCAACAGAACAGTAAGATTTTCTCCTAAATATTTACATTTCGGTATTAATTCTGATACTAAAATACTTTACACAAAGAGAATACAACTGTTAGTAAAAACAACTCGAGCCCGCCTTCAGGCTAACACATTTTCCTGTTTGTGTCTGGCATGAAGACGACATTAACAAGTATACATCAAAGCATTACCTTCACAATGGAGTAGGGATTAAAACCTCCGTGGTAAGACTCACACGATGTGAATGTATCTCAATGTGTCTTCTTCCCTCCACCAGTCAAGTTGTACATATTTATGATCTGGATTTCTCCTGGATTAACCCAGATGTTTTTGGGGGGGATAGGGAGCAGTCATAGAAGTAGGCTGCCCAGATAGCCTTTTAAGAAAAGCTGCCTGGCGAGCACAGGTGACTGAGAGCCCCCAACTACTGCGATCTTGTACCTACCAGTGTGCACCAGGCCACTCCCAGTGTGCTGCTCCCATTCAGTGACTGAGCATGGCAGGAGTGGAAGAAAGAAGTACAACCCTCATGCACCCGAGCAGTCTTACATGGTAGGGGATGCCTCTAAACTACAATTTTGGCTACGGGATTTGCTATCAGCCTGGATGAAACTCTTAAAACAGCATTGTATTCCGAGGCTCTTCCTAGCCAATCCTTCAACTAACTTATAATTGAAAAATGCTTTCTTTTCTCTGCTTTCTTCTGCTCCTGCTCCTTTCCTCCAAAGTCATTTACCCAATAATCTCTTACACATACCAAATACAGTCTTGGTATCTGATTCTTGGAGAGCCCAAACTGAAATAGGTGGTTCCAGTGATGGACTGACCATCAATCCCAGGGATCCCCTGGGGAACTTTGAGCATAACTCTAAACTTCACAGGATTAGAAGTGTTGGCCATCAAGAGGAATACACTCTTGCCAGGGGATATAGCAAGAGTTCATTGAATCACAGGCTACAACAATGGTCAGGACACTTTGGACTCCTTACATTTAGGGACCAGTAGGCAAGAAAGAGTTACCATGTTGGCAGGGTAAATTGAGTGGGCAGCAAGAGGAGATAGGACTGCTTTTATACACTTGAGAAGGGGGGAATACCTCTGGAACCGGGTCATGGTTTCATGGGGCTTCTAGATACTACTTTCCTCAGTTGTCTTGGGAATAGATGTATGAAGCAATCTGGTACTGAGAAAAGTATGATTACCAAAGGCTCAGACTCCTCAGGAGTGAAGATTTGGGTCTTATCTCCAGATAAGCCACCAAGACTTGCCCAGGTAACAGGCAAGGGTGAAAGGATTTCACAGTCTGGAGGGTGGTGATACATCTTGCTAGCTACTAAACAACCTTCTGCAAAGTTTCCTTGCAAGAATAATGAGCCAGTCAAACCATGGAAAAAGTGCCCCATCTGTGTGGGAGCTCTGCAGCCAAAGGGGACTTTTCAGGGGTCCTGCTCAGCTCTCTCTTCATGGAAACCTGGTGTGGGAGCGTAGCTGGTTGAGAGACTTCAGCTGCCACAGCTCTGAATGCCCATCCACACTTCCCCTGGGTGGCCCCAGACAATGACGGAGCCCTGAGGACTGTACCAGAAACTGGTCATGTCTGCCCCACATGGATAATGGGCAACTTTCATTCAGGTACTCCTGGTTGGCTTGGACAAAACTTTCTCAGAGCTGTCCTTCATGATGAAATGTTTTCTACCCAGTGCTTTCTTATCTCCTTTTTTTCACAGATGTCAGACCTACATCCTGGTCTGGAGGCTTTCCTGCCTACTTTATGTGCACAAGAAATTCCCTGATAAATCTCTCACATATCTAGTCCAGTCTTGGCATTTGCTTCTCAGAGGACAGAAATGACACGATTTGTCAATAAAAAAAAGTGTTGCACTTTAACTGATTTAGCATAGCCTGTGTCACCTCCTTCCCATATTTTTTCAATTGGAGCATTCCCAATTTCATTGCCTTCCAATGACCTTACACAGTTTAAAAAAAAAAAAAGTGAATACTCTTTTAAAAACTCGTTTCAGTATGACTAGTCCTCTCTCTGACTCTAAGTGGATATGAACAAATGTCCTCACTACTTCCATAAACATTCTCCTTTGTTTTCCACAAAAATGAATCTTTATCTTCTCTGTGAAATATTTACTTATAATTCCACATAAAATTGTTTTTTCTTGGGGCACCTGGGTGGATCGGTCTTTAAGCGTCTGCCCTCTGCTCAGGTCATGATCCCAGGTTCCTGGGATCGAGCCCCATATCGGGCTCTCTGCTCGGCCGGAAGTCCGCTTCTCTCTCTCCCACTCCCCCTGCTTCTGTTCCCTCTCTCGCTGTGTCTCTCTCTGTCAAATAAATAAATAAAATCTTTAAAAAAATTTGTTTTTTTCTTTCCTAGATTTTTATGCTACCTAAAAGTTTATGCCATAAAATCTGACAATAGGATGCAACTTCTCAATTTGTGCTTTAAATCTTTATTTTATTTACAAAATTGATTAGAGCCTAAATTGATTTCAAACTTTAACACTATGGCCAATGCTTCCTCTTCACAGATTTGGATTTTTAAAATACATATGTAAAAGATTTATTTTAATTAAAAAAGAAGTTTTCATCTATTCTATTTTCTAGTTTTCAGTTATTCTATTTTCATCGTAGAATAACTGGAAAATACATAAACCCAAAGTAGAAATAACTCATAATCCCTGAACATGGTTAATTATTATTGATATTTACTATATAAACAGGTAGTATTTTTCTATGCTTACATAAATACACAATACATACTATAAAAATGTAGCATTTATGCACAGGAGTTTCCCTGTTTTACACATACTATAGGCTATTTGTTAACTGATATTTTGTTAAGCAAAGTTTTATTAACATTTGTTAAAGTGTAATGATTAGAAATATCAGAAAGAGTATGATTCATTTAACCAATTCTGTACTATTGAAAGTTGAGGTTTCTTTATTTAAAAATAAATAATAAAGAATTCTACAAAATATATTTATATACAAACATCTCTGATGTTTCCCTCCGGTTGAACTTCTAGAATTCAAGATTGAATTTCTTTATAAATTTTTTTAGGCTCTTGATGTATAGGACCAGAAATATATATTGCCAGAAAAGTTGTGCCAATTTAAATCGTTTCAGTATTATCCTGATCTACAGTAATACTTTAATTTTTTCCAGTGTTTTTATTTATATTTATTCATTTCCTTAGTGAACTTTTTCTTGATTATGCTGCTTCTAATATGAGGGGGGGTGGAAAGAGAATGGACTTTGGAGTCTTTCAAACCTAAATTTCAGCTCTGGTTATGACACTTAGTTTTGTGACTTGGAGCCAGTCACTTAAACTCTTTCAGACTCAGGGCTGGTTTGGTTCGGTTTGGTTTGGTCTGGTCTGGTCTGGTCTGGTTTGGTTTGGTTTGGTTTGGTTTGAAGTAGGCTCCACAACTAACATGCAGCCCAACCTGGAGATCAAGTTCTGAGCTGAGATCAAGAGCAGATGCTTAACTGACTGAGCCACCTAGGCACCCCAATGAGAAACTTTTAATACATTGTCTAGCATACCAAAAGTGCTCAAAAAAGTTAATTATTATTAGCATATAAATCTTGAATTTTTTGGGTTGTCATTAAATTTCTATTCATGGTGGTGTTCTCGTTAAGGTGCAATTGTCAATTCAGGCACAAAAGTCAGTGATTCTATCCATTGTTAAGCCGTAATAAAATCAAGGATACAGGTAATTGCAGGGCACTGGCAAAGTATAAAGGAGTCTGGAACCATCAGTGCTCTCTCCAGGCCCTTCTTTGTTCAATTACATTGTGCCCTCGCCCAGATATAACGTATGAGGCCTCTAAGTTATACAACCAGGATGTTACTTACACAACGGGAAACAATTTTGGCTCTGAAACACTCCTAATTTATATTTATTTATATAACTAATGTGATATTTTCTAGAGAGCTATGCCCATAAATTCCCCCCAGAGATTCCAGGGTTGACTCCTCCCTACCCCTTAAGCAATCCTAGACTATGTACATTCTGCCAAAAACACTCCATGGACACATCCACCAGTAAATGTCATTAATGTGTTTTTCAGAACATGTGTTATTAGTCTGGTTACAAAGAGATTACACAGGAATTAAATTTTACTGTTGCCATTTTGATTTGTAAAAATTCTTGATATAATAGGAAAAAATATCCAACCCTTTGTCCTATATGTCACAAAAATTGTCCCCCCAGGATTTTATTTTCTTCTGAATATTATTCATGGCATTTTCTGATCAACAGAAGTACTTTTTAATGTAGTATTATTTTTTTCTTTAGTCAATCCTCTCATTTCCTTTTTATTTAAGAAAAGATATATTTTTTTAATTTTATTTGTCAGAGAGAGTAAGAAAAACACAAGTAGGGGGAGTGGCAGGCAGAGGGAGAAACAGGCAGAGGAAGAAGCAGGCTCTCCGCTGAGCAAGGAGCCTGATGCGGGACTCGAAACCAGGACCCTGGGATCACGACCTGAGCCGAAGGCAGATACTTAACTGACTGAGCCACCCAGGCATCCCTCAAGAAAAGATTTTAATTGGATAGCCACAGCCCCTTTTAAGATCAAATGAACGTTAGGGCACCTGGGGGGCTCAGTTGGTTAAGTGTCCAACTCTTGATTTCAGCTCAGGTCATGATCTCAGGGTTGTGGGATTGAGTTCTGCATCGGACTCTGTGCTCAGCACAGAGTCTGCTTGTCCCTCTCCCTCTGATCCTCCCTCACCTGCTCTCTCTCTCAATCTCACACTCTCAAATAAACAAATAAAACCTTTTTAAAAAAAAGAGCAAATGAACATTAAACTTATCTTTTTATTTATTTATTTTATTTTTATTTTTTTATTTTCTTTTTTGGTGGGCAGCAAAGGCAAAGTTTATTGAGAATACGAAGTTCCTGAAGAGGGAGGGGACCCAAGAGGGTTCCCCTAAACTTACCTTCTAGAACCTATAATACTAAAGCATCTAAAAATAATTCTGTTATAAGAAGTGAAGTTAGGATCCTTAAAAAGAGTATTTCCAAAAAGTTAACCAATTATCTCATCATTGTCTACCATTATAAATATTCCTTGTTCTAAACAAGGAATAAGTCCTAATAATAGGACTATCAGATCATAAATACTTACAATATACATAAACAATCTCTCTTAACTTCCTATTGTTGCCATGAATTCTCTTTTCTCACGCTGGTCTTCTTATACCCTGTTCATTCTGGATATCTCCACTTTAATCTAATGTCTAGCACAGTATCACTCCTCTCTCCTCACTTCATTATTCTTTAGTTTCATGATTTCCTTTGCTAACCTTTCTTATTCATGCTATAGATGACTTTTTGGTTCATGTTGTTCAGTAACTCCCAAAATCCTACTGGTATTTTGATTAGAATTTTGTTGCTTTGATATATGTTTTGGAGAAAAGTGAATAATTTTCCATTTCTCAGCATTAGTATCCAGGATATGGTAACTCTCACTTATTCAACTGTTTTATGTCATTCAGAAAAATGCTGAATTTTTCTTACAATATCCTATCTGTATCTTGTCCAAATTTTTTTCCTATATTTTTACGTTTTTGTACTTAAGAATAGTACACTTTCCCATTATATTTCTTAAACTGTTATTGGTGATTGTCTGTGCTAGAATTTTACTTAGTTTACCTGTGTCTATTTCTGATAGTTTTCTTCTTCAATATACTCTTTGTCATATTTTCATTCCAAAATAATAACTTTGTAGAAGGAATGATGAAGCTTCCATTTTTTTCTATAACAGTATAAAAATTATCTATGGCTTGAGCATTGTCAATAAAATCGTTCATAAAATTAAATAAAAATGCTGTATTTTAAAAGTAGTTATTTGAGGGGCTCCTGGATGGCTCAGTCGATTACGCATCAGACTCTTGGTTTCAGCTCAGATCACCATCTCAGGGTCATGAGATGGAGCTCTGGGTAGGGATTTGCAATAGGAACGGCGCCTGCTTAAGATTCTTTCTCTCTCCCTCTCCCTCTGCCTCTTCACCCTTCCCCCTACACCTCATTCATGCTCACTATCTTTCTCTCTCTCAAAAAAGTAGTTATTTGACAGATTTTTTAATATCAACTATGATACTCTTCTACTATATCAAATTTTATATTAAAAATTTAAAATCACTTTGTATCATCACAAAAGACTGGATTATCAGAGATTCATGAAATGCACATTATAAGCCATATTTCATGAACAAACAGAATATTTTCTGTTAGATGAATACACATTAAAGACTTTATGAATCCTTGATAATTGAACCCTTTGTCAATATGTAATATTGTCTTTATTCTTGATGATATTTCTTATTGAAAGCCTACTTTATGGGCACCTGGGTGGCTCAGGTCATAATCCCAGAGCCCCAGGATCAAGTCCAGCATCGGGCTCCCCTCAGCAGGGCCTCTGCTTCTCCCTTTCCCTCTGCCCCTCCCCCGCTCTTGCTCTCTCCTCTCTCTCCCCTAAATAAATAAAATCTTAAAAAAAAGAAAGTCTACTTTGTCTGATATTAATATAGTTAATCCAAATTTTTTCTGTCCAATGTTGCTATGGTTTATTTTTTTATACTTTCACTTTTGACTTATCTATGTCTCTATGTTCAAAGTGGGGTTTTTGTAGACAGCTCCCCAGAATTGGTGAAACTGTGCAGTTTGTGGGCACAGTCCTCCACAAGACAACTTTCACTTCTGACACCAACTGCAAGTCCAGGGGTTTCCCAAAACCACCCTCGAGTTTAGTAATTTATTAGAAAAAACACTGAAGCAAAAATATTCTTTCTGGGAAATGGGCTCATCCTCCATTCCAGATAAGTCTTTAATGCAGGGGTTTGAGTTAATCTCAACAGGAGGCAGGATGGCTTTGAAGTATGTTCTGCCTGTGTTCATACTCAGTACATTACAGACTTCAGTTTTCTCTTAGCAATACCTTGTGTTTAAGCTGGTGACTTCCTTTTTGTTTTGTTTTCATTTGTTTGTTTTTAAAAAATCTGGTCCATGTTCAGCCTTAATCTACTCTTTGCACTGCACCATAGGAAAGGTATGTGTTGTACAAGTTACTTGTTACTTGATATTATCCTGGCGGTGGGTGGCAAATGAGAGACCATTCTATATGCTTCTTGTCCTGTGGGTCTTGAGGGTTTGGTTTTCTCTGCGCTCTTTCTCTCCATTGGCTGAGCAGATATTCCTATCTTTTTTCCAGGGATGAGAAGTTTTCCCCACTTGCTTTTTTCTAGTTGCAACAGATTTTCTCCAGTGCCTGTAGGACAAGAGTATTTGTTTACCCCTCCCTTCCATGAAGAATTCTGTTTCTTAGGGACAGTAAAGATGAACGTGTTCCAATGGAGTTCTGTGCCCTTCTCACAGCTGTCCCCTCTCTCAGGTTTTCACTGTTAGGGACATTTCCTCAAGATACTTCTATCTGTGTATGTGTGGGTGGGCGGGTGGGTGGGTATGAGAGACCACCTGCTGGATTTCATGCAGGAAAAACTTGCAAGGGTATATGGACAATTTTTTTTTTCAGCTGTCTTTCCAGTACATGTTTGACTGCCCTCTAGCAATTTGCCAATCGTTTTAGGGGATCTCTACTTACCAGTGTCTGGCTGCATCTAGCCCAGGTAAACAAGAATTTATTCTTCACTTCTCCCTGTAGGTGCTTGTCTCTCTTTATATTTAGAGCCATTTGGTTGCCTTGTTGATTTCAACACTTTATGGATTCAAGAAAGTCCATTGTCTATTGTCAGGTTTTTTTTGTTATATGGTTGGAGATAATGTCCTCTTCAACCCTCAACATCCCTAAATGGAAACCACAAGTCCTATATCTATTATTTTTAATTGTCAAAAATTAAATTCTATAAAGGAAAAGTCATAGTACACACCAATAGTTTTTATTACTATGATCGTTTTTTACTATTATAAGATGATTGTTTACTTGTTTGTTAGGTCAGTCAATAACTGAGTATTTGTTTGGTGTCTCTTCTGAACAAGGACTGTCCTCAACAACTCTCTAGGCCATATAAATAACCTCTGTAAATCTGAGATTATGTGTATGAAAATATTTTAAGAGCTATAACAAAAAGAGGGGGGAAACTCTCAACATCATTTCTATCATTAAATATTGACTTACTACTGGTCCAACACAGTTCATCTGACTCAAATCCATGATTGATAAATGAAATTGTGGAAATTAACTATGAATTAAGTTTTACATGTTCATGTCTTGTAAAGTGTAAACAACGAAGACTTAGAGTTGTATTATGACCTAACTGAGACTTTGAGGAAAGTAACAAAATCTTCTAGATAATTTGAGAATTAATTATTAAAATAATAGTGTACATTTAAGTTTGTAAATAAATTTGATACTAGATAAAAAATAAAAAGTTGCTCCAAGTTATTTGCTGAATAATTTTTTCCCATTACAATCAACGAATACCTTTTGATCTGTCACTGTCATCATTATTGGACGAAGATTTAACATCCAATGAATCAGGACATAAAGTCAAATGTTACGGAAGACTGTTTAGCACATGGAAGAAGAAACAAAAACGTATACAAAATACAAAGTCATCGTATTTAATCAAGGAAATTATCTGAGTAAATTGGAAGTATCTACCAAAGCACCAAACATATATGTATATTTAATTTTAAAGTTTGTTGGAAAAAAAAACTTCCAAAAAACCTGCTAGGATACTTATTTCAAAAGAAGAAAATTGTATCAAAAATAGACTGAGCCTTGAGAAAAAACAGATGTGACTATTCTTCATCATGTTATTTTGTTCTAAATACATATCTAAACTTATTGCCTAAAGGTGACCAAATAGTCTCTACTTCACAAATAAAAGCGAGTCTAGGCTCAGCCTACAATCAACTGTCATTTGGACAAACCAAGAACAGAATGTGGCTTTATGTCTGAGCAATGTATTTAATTTTGACAACCCGACTTCTTAGGGCTTCACTCATCAAAAGCTCAGCACATAAACACACAGCCTGCAGCCCTGCATTGATTGTCAGCACAATTAATCGCCAGGAAAACTGCAGCTTTATTAAGTATATGGTACTAACAATAAAAACATCACTATTTATAGCACAGAGCATGGCGGGATATCTATACAAATAAAATATAACAATAATAAACAAAAGGCCAGCCAGTAGTCCCACAGAAGAACATCAATGAATCTGTTTTAATGCCAAGCCACAACAGGATACTCAAGTGTCCCTGGGCATAAGACACTGCAACCTCTACTAAAACACAAGAGCTTTTTGTGATCTCTGCAGTGTGAAAAATGGATGTCAACCAGTCTCTTCAGAATTATTTTTTATGGTTTGAAATCTCCACTCCCCCTATGCCCAACTACAGAAATGGTGTCTGGGCAGGAGATAGAAGAGAAACATCACAGGGTCCAATTATAGTCAATATTGAAAGATATTCTAGAATTTATAATATTGCCATCAGAGATGGCATTTAATTCTTTTAAAAATATTTTATTTATTTATTTGATTGAGAGAGAGAGAGACGGAGAGCACAAGCAGGGGGAATGGCAGGCAGAGGGAGAGTGAGAAGCAGGCTCCCTGCTGAGCGAGGAGCCCGATGTGGGACTCAATCCCAGGACCCTAAGATCAAGTTCTGAGACAAAGGCAGATGCTTAAGTGACTAAGCCACCCAGGAGCCCCAGTGATGGCATTTTAAAAGTTGATATATGTCGATACATTTTGAGGACTATAAATGGCACACTGGTACCATTGACGAAGCTTCAGTCTGGCAGTAAAGACCAAATACTGTGAGTTGCATTACAATTTCAGCTTGGGGTTCTGAAATGAGGGTAAATTAGCCTTTTTCTATCTTTGCTGTAAGTTGGCAGTGTAGAGTTGAGTAAATCATAGAGAGACTAACGTATCTGAAAAGGAAAAGAAGAGGAACAAGAATGTAGAGACTAATATGTATTGAATACTGTCTGAAACATTTGGGGACCAATGATTTCCTCCAACACAACATTGGTTTGTTCCATCAGACAGCAATATTGTGACTACTGTGGTCAAAATGCCTAAGCAATAAAACATGTCTGCACTAGGAAGCCTTTAAAAATATGTTTGGAGCATTATATTAGGAGAAACACAGAATTCATTTTATTTAACACCCATATTTTTATCGTCATTCTTCAAATAGTAGTAGGAGTTTCATAGAAGTAATATGTGCAATGCCATTGACCTTCGGAGTAGTGGTGCTGAGAATCAAACCCCATTCTGCTATATTGGGTCCAATATACTACAATACCTTGTAATACAAAGAAAAAGATGGATTGCTTAAGGCCACTTAATTGTGAAGTTTAACTGAGTTAAAAATGTCATCAGATATTTCCTTTATTACATATGCATTAGAAACTTTGCTAAGTGCATTATATGCATTATAGACTTTAACGCAGACCTTCTGACTCAAGCATAGAAGCAATTTCAAATATCAGTGCAAAACAAATCCTTAATTTACTGTGAGAGACCTGAGACTTGGGGAAACTTGAACATTACCTGTCCAAGTCGCCTTGCTAGCTGGAGATAAAAACAGAGTAGAACTATCTTTACCCTTTTTCCCTTAAGCTATATAGTATGCAACAAGCCCATATTCAAGTAACTATTGTCCTTGATTCCATTATAAGCTGTAACAGTAGAGATATGTTAGAGAGAGAAAAACATGATTTCTAAGATGCAGAACTGAAATGAGGTTCAAAATCTGTAAAATTTCTTTAAGTTGTTACATCACAAGAAAGCAAAACTTCAGCCCAGGCAGCCATATCTTACTCATCCTTGTGGTTTCAACAATAACACATCTGCAAGCACCATGTGTTTGCAGTTCTTTCTGGTAGCCGGAATCATTCATTTATATTCATCCCCCCAAATTCAGAAATTTTCAGTCTCTTACCTCGAAATAAATCCTCTGGATTAAGGATTTCCGTTAAAAAGAACTAGGAATGCCATTTTGCAGTTATCCTGCTTGTTGGGGAGGCGGAGGAGGTGAGCCACAGAAATCCTCCATAGCGTCTCTGAGAAAAGGTTTATAGCTTATTTTGTGTTATCTTATTCTCAGTCATCTCCAAAGTAAACAAGCAAAAAACAAAGTAAAATAAAACTAACCTTTGACAAAAGAGAAAAAATTGGGGACAAAACATCACACACACACACACACACACACACACCCCAAAACATGCATTACCTGACATTGAAAATGTCAATAAGTCTTCTGCACTCTGGGCACCTAATCTAGCTCCCTCGTTTAGAGAAAAGCAAACTTCTTTGACAAAAGTAAGAACAGAGGAGGTACAGAGAGAGACAAATTCTTATTTTTAACTGGAAAGATCATGTCTCAATTGAGATAAGGACCATGTGAGAAATGTTTTAAAATGTTGAGCTACCAGCAAATTTTTAACACAACTGTCTCCTCTGCTTGAATATCAGCAAATTGTTAATCAATGAGAAACTTGATTTCTAAGCATTTTTCAATCAGTCAATGACTATAATTTAGGGACTATTATTTTCCAGGCCCTGGGCTAGGTGGAGGAGTCACGAATAAGTCAGGATCCATGCACTCAAGAAATTTAGATCTTTCAACTAGAAAAACTTCTTATTTGAGCTAATTTGGAAGCCACATTGGCCTGTTACCTTAAATAATTTAAGGTAACTAATATGTATTAGGAATATGTATATACTATATCCTTGTATACTTGTGTGTGTGTATATATATATGTGTGTATAGATATACACACACAGACATATATATAAAGTATATAGTATATAGCAGGTAAATAATATATTATATATGTACAAATAAAATATATAAATCTCTATTATATATTAAATATATATTAATATATAAAAAGTATAAATTATGGTTTTATTGTTAATTATTAATGATAATTAATACATGATTAATGATATAATTAATTGAAAATATGTAAGTATAACTACTATAGATATAAATATTTATATGTAAATATATAAAATGTTCAATACATACTATATTATGTGTGCAAATAAATTAAAAGATAATAAATATTAATATTCCTATTAATTTATTAAATTATTGATATTTATGTTATATTAAATATATTAGATTAAATATACTTATACATTATATATTACATGTATATTAATATGTGCTTAATATATTCTATGTATTATACTGTGTGCACACATAAATATATACACATATATAAAGTATGTAGTATATAGCTGGTGAATAATATTTTTATATATGTATAAATAAATGTAATATATATAATGTATATACATTTGTACATATTTTATTTGTTTCTGGCTTTGAGTCAAATTCAAGCATGGGACCATATCCTCATAGCTATGTGATCTTGAAAAGATGTTCGTTAGTCTTGGCCTCAGTTTTCTCATTTGTAAACTATAAGAAATTTCATAAAGCTTTTGTGAGAACTAAGTGAAACACCACTTTAAAAGTGCCAGTCATATACAGAACACTCAATAAATTCTGGTACTTTTCTTAAGAATTGCAATTTTGCAAGAGTTAAACTTCTCAGAAACATCAAAATCTCTAGTAACTGTTGATTCAATTTACAAAATGTAAAGCCCACTTTGAAATGACTCTGCCCATGTTAAGAAAGGCACTTTGATTAATTCTACAACTTAAAAGAAATTTCTTAAGATGAAGAAAATACTGTAGTATATTTTGTGGCTCCACAAATTGTTGGGAGAACACACATACGTTGGCTCTTTTTGTGTTGTTTTGTTTTGTTTTCCTCAAGACAGAATGAAAACCTCACAGTATATGAATCCTAGGAAGAAATCTGCCTCCAGTAGCCATTTTAACAAAAAGCTACTCAGATTCTATCCACAAGACCATATCCAGTAACAAGGAGAAAGTTCATTTCCCTGACAACTTTGTCCAATTCCAGCAGACTTATTCTCGTTTGAAGGGTCTTGTGTTGAATAACAAGAAACAAGCAAGTGAACTGACCTTCCACAAGGTGGCCTCTACTGCAGCAGAATTACTGCACTAATCTTCCTCCTTTAAACGGTTATGGCAGGCAACTGTGGAACCAAAACAGAATAAAATGCTGTCATTATAAAACTATAACATCAGGCAGAAATTCATCATAATATCTTAAAAAAAAAATGTTTCATGGGTGACATTTTCTTATTTCAGAAAAATATATTAACACTTAAAATTCAAATGCCATATCTGTAGTTCTGCCTCAAAATATATACCACAAACATAACTCATATTTTGATCTGTGATTACACTAGTCTCCAAAGGTGAATTTTTCGTCCCCTTGGTTTGAGCATTGTGATGGCTTTCCTTTATCTATGTGGCCCCTTTCCTATTTGCTGAAGTAATCTTCTTGTTTTGGAACTGTCTCTGGTGTTGTTTTTGGTCAACTGGAGGAATTGCTTTCTGGAATCTGTGCTGAGCACCACTGAGCAGCACACTCCACTTAATGCTGGAAGACATCTGAGTCCCACATCTGTCATTCACTTTATACCACTGAACCAGAAGCTGGGCCAGAAGAATGGATTAGGAAAACCAGGATGGTGAACTATTTTTTTCCTTCTCTTTTTTCCTCACCTCTACCATGTTCCCATCAAGCAGGTTTCTGACTACCAAATGACAGAAAGTTATTAGCTGTATCTCTTACTGACATTATGTTGGCCAAACATTTTCTTTAAATCTCTAAAGAACTTTGACCCTCCACAGTTTTAACTGTTTTTTTAAAATAAAGTTTTAGTTTTATTTTATTTAGGGTTCTTTTTTTTTTTTAAAGATTTTATTTATTTATTTGACACAGAGAGATCAGATCACAAGTAGGCAGAGAGGCAGGCAGAGAGAGAGGAGGAAGCAGGCTCCCTGCCGAGCAGGGAGCCCGATGCGGGCCTCGATCCCAGGACCCTGAGATCATGACCTGAGCCGAAAGCAGAGGCTTTAACCCACTGAACCACCCAGGCGCCCTAGGGTTCTTTTTTTTTTATTGTTTTTCCGTTCTCAACAATCTGAAGAGGAAAAAAATGATATCTTGTTATATTTCCTTCCATTTTTTTAAGTTATGAGATTAAATATATTTGTATCTCTTTTTTACTAACTGTTTATGACTTTTGGCTATTATATCTGATTTGGTAATTTTTTTTTAAATGTAAATTCCAGTGAGTTAACATGCAGTGTAATATTAGTTCGTACAATATAGTGTACCATATAGTGATTCAACACTTCTGTACAATACCTGGTGCTCTTCACAACAAGTGCACTCCTCAATCCCCATCACCTATCTCACCCATTCCCCCTATCTACCTCCCATCTGGTAACCATCAGTTTGTTCTCCACAGTTAAGAGTCTATTTCTTGGTTTGTCTCTCTCTCTGTTTTCCCCTTTGTTCATTTGTTGTGTTATTTTGATTAGCATGATATTCTCTAGCTCCATTCATGTCATTGCAAATGGCAAGATTTCATTCTTTTTTGTGGCTGAGTAATATTCCATTGTGTATAGCTAGAGAGATGATAGATAGATCACATCTTCTTTATTCATTCATCAATCAACACTTGGGCTACTTCCATATTTTGGCTATTATAGATAAACTGCTATAAACCCTGGGGTGCATATATTCCTTTGAATTAATATTTTTGTATTCTTTGGGTAAATACCTGATCGTGCAATTGCTGGGTTATAGGGTAGCTCTATTTTTAACTTTCTGAGGAAACTCTGTACAGTTTTCCAGAGTGGCTGCACCAATTTGCATTCCCACCAACAGTTTAAGAACATTCTCCTTTTTTCACATCCTCAGCAACATCTGTTCTTTATTGTGTTGTTGATTTTAGCCATTCTGACAGGTGTGACATGATAGCACATTGTAGTTTTAATTTTCATTTCCCTGATGATCAGTGATGTTGAGCACCTTTTCATGTGTCCGTTGGTCATCTGCTTGTCTTCTTTGGAAAAATGTCTGTTCATGTCCTCTGCCCATTTTTTTAGTTGGATTATTCTTTGGGGGGGGTGTTGAGTTTATAAGTTCTTTATATATTTTGGATACTAATCCTTTATCAGTTATGTCATTTGCAAATATCTTCTCCCATTCTGTAGGTCGCATTTTATTTTTGTTGATTGTTTCCTTCACTGTGTAGCAGCTTTTTATCCTGACAAAGTCCCAATAGTTCATTTTTGCTTTTGTTTCTCTTGCCTCAGGAGACATATCAAAATAGGATTTGCTATGACTGATGTCAAAGAAGTTACTGCCTGTGTTCTCCTCTAGGATTTTTATGATTTCGGGTCTCAGATTTAAGTCTTTAATCTATTCTGAATTTTTAAAAATTTTATAACAGTTTTAGATTTGCAGGAAAATTATTAAGTTAGTACAGATTTCCACATTCCCGATGCCCAATTCCCACTTTTGTTAACATCTTAGAGGGGCACCTTGGTGGCTCAGCTGGTTAAGTATCCAATTCCTGATTTGGGCTCAGGTCATGGTCTCAGGGTCATTGACCCCTTGCTCA
The DNA here is from genome assembly GCA_002007465.1 of Ailurus styani. Taxonomy (NCBI): domain Eukaryota; kingdom Metazoa; phylum Chordata; class Mammalia; order Carnivora; family Ailuridae; genus Ailurus; species Ailurus styani. The sequence continues at coordinate 2,882,385 of LNAC01000199.1, read as the reverse complement.
GCATATAATCTGCTTGTCCCTCTCCTCCCCCTCCCCCAGCTCCCACATGTATTCTCTCTCTCAAATAAATAAATAAAATTTTTAAAAATCTTACATGGTATATTTGGTATAGTTAATGAACTCATATTGATACATTATTTTAACTAAAGTCTGTACTTCACTCAAGTGTCTTTACTTTTTACCCAAAGTGGTTGTCTATTCCAGAATCCCACCTGGGATACCACATTGTATTAAATAGTCATGCCTGCTTAGGCTCTTCTCCACTATGAGTTTCTCAAAATTTCCTTGTTTTGTGATGGCCTTGACAATTTTGAGCACAGTTTAGATACTATATAGAATGTCCCTCAAAGTTGGTATTTGTCTGATTTGTCTGATATATTATTCCTCATTAATCTCAAGGAATTAAATTGGAGTTATTGGGGCACCTGGGTGGCTCAGTGGGTTAAAGCCTCTGCCTTCGGCTCAGGTCATGATCTCAGGGTCCTGGGATCGAGTCCCGCATCGGGGTGGAGGGGCGGGGTTTCTGGAGTTGGGGGGGGAGTCCCTGCTCAGCAGGGGGCCTGCTTCCTCCTCTCTCTCTGCCTGCCTCTCTGCCTACTTGTGATCTCTCTGTGTCAAACAAATAAATAAAATCTTCAAAAAAATAAATTGGAGTTATTTATTTTTGTAAGGAAAAACTCAGAAGTACTATTTTCATCACATGATATCAAAAATACATACTATCAGTATTAATTATGACTGTTGGTTAACCTTGATCCTCTGAAGTAGAGTTTGTTAGGTTTCTTCACTTTAAAGTCACTCATTTCCTCCTTTCCACGCTGTACTTTTAGGAAGGAAGTCACTGTACACAAACCATATTTTAAAAAATGGACAGTTACTTTCCACCTCCTTGAAGGAGTAATACCTACATACTTTGGAATTCTTCTGCATGAAATATTTTTTTCAGTTCTCCTCCATTTATTTAATCACTCAATTATTTATGTCAGCATGGGTTTATGGATATTTCTTTTATACTTTGGGATATAATCCAATACAACTTTATTCATTTTGTTACTCAAATTGTTCCAGGTTTGGTCATTAGGAGGTTCTCAGAGGCAGCTTCTTGACACATCCAATTATTATTTGTTTTCTCTTTCCTTTTTTATTTTATCACACTTCCTCACTTGCTGGCACTACCAGATGCTTCAGGCTTATGTTGTATATTTCCAGCCCTAGAATCAACCATTTTCCCAGGAAACCCTGATTCCTTTTATTAAACAATATCAGAACACAAGATAATGATGTTATTAGTCACTGCTTCTAGATCCTCTCATTGAGGACATATTTGTTTGTATACTTAGCAGTATATAAGCATGTATCTGTAAGTATTTCTATCTATAACTATTTATTTCTAAGCTATTCATTTCTAAGCTATCTGTAACCAACAGTGAAAAACTTGAGTCTCATCATCTATCATCCATTACTTAATTGCACAATTCCAGCATAAGCATAGCAGTGTCAGATTTGTTAACTAATAACAACACAGGAATAATAGACCACATAGATTTTTTGGACTGATTTCTTTCACTTAGCAACATGCATTTAAAGTTCATTCACATTTTATCTGGCTTGATACATCACTTCTTATCACTGAATAATATTCCATTTTATAGATATAGCACATTTTGTCTATTCATCCACCTAATGAAGGATATCTTGATTGCTTCCAATTTTTGATGATTACAAATATTTGTGTGCGGATGTTTAGGTGGATATAATTGTTCAAAATAATTGGGTAAAACTACCTATGAAATGAAATTGCTGGATCCTATGGTAAGATTATGCTAGCTTTATAAGAAACTTCCAAACTATCTTCCAAAGTAGATATATCATTTTGCACACAGACCAACAAAGTATAAGAGATCCTGTTTCTCCACATGGTCTCCAGTAATTGTTATTATCAGGTTTTTAGATTTTAGCCATTCTAGTAGGTATAAAGTGTTATTTTATTGTTTTAATTTGCAAATCCATAATGACAAATGATATTGAGCATCTATTCATGTGTTTATTTGCTATTTGTATATTCTTTTTGGTGAGATGATTATTCAGATATTTTACCCATCTTTTAGTTGGATTCTTTGTTTTCTGATTGTTAAGTTTTATGAGTTCTTTGTATATTTTACATATAAGTCCTGACACATGTTTTGCAAACATTTTCTCCCAGTCTGTGGCTTGTCTTTTCTTTCTTATAACAAAGTCTTTAATTGGGAAGAAATTTTTAATTTTAATAATGTCTAATGTATCCATTTTCTTCTTTCATGGGTTTAAATTTTGCATCTAAACACTCACCAATAATCCCTAGGTCACATATATTTCCTTCTTGGAATTTTAGTTTGCATTTTACATTGAGATCTATGATCCATTTTGAGTTAATTTTTGTGAAAAGTATAAGGTCTGGGTCTAGATTCATCTCTTACATATGGACATACAATTATTCAAAAAATATTTACTGAAAAGACTCATTTCTTCCGTTGCTCCTTTGTGAATTATCAGTTGACTATATTTGTGTGAATCTATTTCTGGGCTTTATTTTATTCCACTGATCTATCATTTTATCATCTCTTTATTATCTATTTATACTTTTAATCAATACTATGCTGTCTTGTTTACTGTAAATTTATAGTAAGTTTTGAAATTGTGTAGCGTGAGTCCTTCAGCCTTGCTTTTTTCTTTAGTATTGGCTTTTCTAGATCTTTTGCCTTTTCATACAAACTTCAGAATTTGTTTATATCTACAAAATAACTAGCTGGGATTTTTATGGGGATTGTAATGATTCTACAGATCAAGTTGGGAAGAATTAACATCTTAACAATACTGAGTATTCCAACTCATGAGCACAGAATATCTCTCCATTTATTTAGATCTTTAACTTCTTTCATCAAAATTTAATAGTTTCTTGTATATCTATCTGGAATAAACTTTATTAGATTTACAGCTAAGTATTTCTTTTTTTTGGTGCTGTCATAAATGTATATAAATATATATCATTTTTAAGTTATCAAGTCCAAATATTCATTGATGTTTATAGGAAATAATTGACCTTTGTATATTGATCTTGTATTCTGCAACCTTGTTATACTTGCTTATTATTTCTAGGCATTCTTTTTTTTTTTTTATTCTTTGGGATATTCTACATAGACAACCATATTATCTACGAATAGAGAATTTTATTCCTACTTATTATGCATTTCATTTTTTTTTCTCTGTTGAACTGCCTAAGACTTCCAGTACAATGTTGAATAGCATGGCAAGAAGACATCATTGCCCTATTCCCAGTCTTAGGAGAAAACTCTTTAGTTCCTTATCACATGTATAATGTTTAAAAAATGTATGATGTCAGTTATAGGTTTTTTGTAGGCCTATCTTATCAAGTTGAGGAAATTACCCACAATTCCTATTTTGCTAAGTTTTTTTAATCATGATTGAGTGTTAGATTTTTGTCAGGTGTTTCTCTCTGTATCAATTGATATGTCTTTTTTATAATCCCCTTGTTGTATGGATTACCTTTTCCCTTTTTTAGTAGACTTCATATTTTATAGCACGTTTACGTTCACAGCAAAATTGAGAGGAATGTACAGAAAGTCTTCATATACCCCATATACACACAGTCTCCCTCACTGTCAATATCCTGTACTGAGCACTATGTTTGTTACCCTTGGTGATGGGTTACAATTTACTCCAAGGGTTCTGACATAGGTATACTGACATATGTGTACCACTATAGTACTATGCATAGTAGTTTCACTGACCTAACCCTGGGCTCAGTCTATTCTTCCCTAGACTATTCATCCCTCTCTCCCCTCAAACTCTGGCAACACTGCTAATTTTATTGTCTCCATAGTTTTGCTTTTTCCAGAATCTCATATAGTATGGAATTATATGGTAGGGAGCCTTTTCAGATTGGCTTCTTTCACTTAGTAATATGCTTTTGAGTTTCCTTTATGTCTTTGCATGGCTTGATAGCTCATTTATTTTTAGTGGTAAATAATATTCTATTGTCTGGATGTATTATACTTATTTTTATCCATTCATCTACTGAAGGGGGTATTCTGGTTGCTTCTAAGTTTTGGCAATTATGAATAAAGCTACTATAAACATCCTTATGCAGGTTTTTGTATGGACATAAGTTTTCAACTACTTTGGGTAAATATCCAGGAGTATAATTGCTGAATCATAGGGTAGCAGCCTTTAGTTTTGTAAAAGACTTCCAGACTCACTTCCAAATGGCTATACCGTTTTCCCACCAGCAATAAATAGGAGTTCCTGTTTCTTCACATCCTTGTCAGCATTTGCTGTTGTCTGTGTTTTGAATTTTAGCAATGTGGGTGGACCTCATCCAATTAAGTTTAAAAAGGCTAACCTCCCATTAAGAAGAGTGAATCCTCCATTAGACTGCTTTCAGACTTTGTCTACATCAGGCCCTTTCTGATTCTACAGCACACTGTTTTTCGACTTGACCTGTAACTCTTTCCTAAGTCCCCTGTCTACCAGCCTCATCAGATTTTGGACTTTCTATCAAGCCTCCTATTGGTCTGTTTCAATGAAGAATGCTCACTGACACAGAGTTTTACCAATTTTATGGATCTTTTAAAAGAAAGAGCTTTTGGTTTCACTGATTTTCTCTACTGTTCCTGTTTTCAAGTTCATTGGTTTCTGCTTTAATTTTTATTATTTCTATTCTTCCTTTTGCTTTAGAATTAAATTGTTCTTTGTTTAGTTTCTGGCAATGAAAAGTTAGGTTATTGCTTTTATACCTTTACTTTTTCTGATATATATGTGTCTCTCTCTCTCTCTCTCTCACACACACACAATCGATTTCCCTCTAAGCACTGCTTTTTCTTCATCCCATAAATTTTGACAAGTTATATTTTCATTTTCTTTAGTCAAAATATTTTTAAAATTCTTTTGAAAGTTCCATACAAGCTTGAGAATACAACATATAGTGGTGTTGCTGGTTAGAGTATTTTAATATACCTCAAGTAGATTAAGTAGATTGATAGCAGTCTTCAAGTCAACTATATCTTTACTGAATGTTTGCCTGCTTAATCTGTCAGTTACTGAAGAAGGAATGTTGAAGTCTTTGACTATAATAGTGAATTTTTATATTTATATTTTCAGTTTTATCAGTTTTTGCCTGATCTATGTTGAAGTTCCATTTAGGTGTATACTCATTTAGGATTGATCGTTTAACTTCTTGGAAAATTGAGTCCTTCATCATTATGTAGTGCCTCTCTTTACTTTTGACAATTTTTCTTATTCTGTAGTCGCCTTTATCTGAAATTAATCTAGCTATTTTAGTTTTCTTCTGAGTAGGGCTAGCATGGTATATCTTTTTCCACCCCTTCAAATGTTTTTGAAGACAATATATAATTGGGTCTTTTAATCCACTCTGATATTCTTTATCTTTTAATTGGTGTATTCAGACTATCAAAGTAATTATTGACATAGTTGGATTAATATATACCATGTTTATAACTATTTTCTACTTGTTGATTTTGCTCCTTGATTCTTTTTTTTTTCTTTTAAAGGTTTTATTTATTTGCATGATAGAGAACACAGCAGGGGGAGAGGCAGAGGCAGAAGGAGAGGGAGAAGCACACTCCCCTCTTAGCTCAGAGCCTGACATGGGGCTTCATGCCAGGACCTGGAGATCATGACCTGAGCCGAAGGCAGACACCCAACCATCTGAGCCACACAGGTGCCCCTGCTTCTTTATTCCTTTTTCTCCTCTTTTCTACTTTTCTGGTCTCAACTGAACATTTCACACAATTTATTTTTTTACTCTCTTAGCTTATAAATCATATGTCTTTTAAAAAATTATTTTAGTGATTGCTCTAGAATTTCCAATGTACATTTTTAAATAATCAATTTCCTTTTCTTCCTTCCTTCCTGCCTGCCTGCCTTCCTTTCTCTCTTTTTCTTAGAAAGAAAGAGAGAAAGAAAGAGGGAGGGAGAGGGAGAGAGAGAATCTTAAGCAGGCTCCTGGTCCAGTGTGGAGCCCAAGGTGGGGCTTGATCTCACAACCCCAAGATCATGACCTGATCCAAAATCAAGAGTCAGATGCCTAACCAATTCAGCCACCCAGGCACCCCTTTAAGTAATCTACATCTACTTGTAAATAACACTATATAGCCTCAAGTGCCACATAGGTATCTTATTACAGGATATTCCTAGTCCCTCCTGCCTTTCCTACATTTCTAATTTTTATTGGATACTCCTTTATCAAAAGATTTCTTTTTCTCTACTAATTTCTAGTCTCTCTACTTTGCTTAAACTCAAAAGACATAGACTTCTAATACTGAGGGGATAAATATTTAGTAATTGGATAATACTATATCCAATATAAAATGGATATTTTAAGCTCATAACAAAAATATGAAGGGATCAATGGGTTATATGTTAAATTCTGTGCATGAAACTCTCAATACCTGAGGAACAGTTTAACTTGGCTCTCAAGGCCCTTATAGATCTTTGGGATGTTTCTGAATGGTCTTTGTACCTGTACTGCAACACCAAGTGGCTTCCCAATATAGCACATATTGGGACTCATCCCCAGCTTTACGTGGGGTAACAGGCTGAAAAATCTACTTCGACCTCCACAGCTAGTCACACACTTTGAAAGAAAACCACAGCACAACAAGTATTTGAATATGGGAGAGTTTGTGGTATAATTATCTCTTTGACAAATGCCTTATATATTTCCCAACGATGTCGACTGGGCGTAGAGAGATAGTCTAACCCATCGCAATGAAAACTGTTGCCTTCCCAGACACCTAGTTTATCTGCACTCATTTTCACTGTTGAAATGAAATTTTCCTGAACAACAGATGAAATATTGTGAACTTCCTCTGATATACCCACAACTTAGTCCCCTCTCCTCTTTTTGTCTTTTCCCTTCTTTTCACTCTCCACTTTCTTCCAAATAGCCTTTAGAAATGTAAACATAAGAGAAATTATGCTGCAAGCTTGTTCTTCACAAAAGAACAGGTTTTAATTAAATTAGAAAAAAATACTGCCACAGGCAACACTTAAACTGACAAGGAATGCATTCTGTTAATCTTTGCAGAGAAGCACTGTATACTGCACTTAATTTAATTAGGTAGAGAAAAGGCCTGTTCAGTCCTAGGGGTTTACCACTGTCCTTTTAAATTGAGGACACAGCATTTATATAAAGTCATTTTAATATCAGGCAATACATTTCTAAACAGTAATTTAAAAATATTACTTGCTATTATTAAATGATACCTTCTTGCAGCTTCTCACTTCATGGACAACTTTCATTTCACAGAGAAATTTCACCTACCAACAAGCCTTTTTCTAGCCTTCAATAATTTATTGACTTTGAAAGTGTTAAATAATTAGGACTAAGTCCCCTGGAAAATAACTGCATGAGGGAAATACACGTCAAAGCTATATTACAATGGATAATGTATTTGGATTATGTTTCACTTCTGGGCCATGGTAGTGAGTGATAACAAATAACTTTTATATTAAAAATCATATTACAGTGGAGAAGTGGGTTATATTCTGATGTCACTCCTGGCACTACAGACACAGAAAGGAAAACTTTAAAATATTTTAATCATTTTTTTTTAAGATTGTATTTATTTGACAGAGAGAAACACAGCGAGAGAGGGACACACAAGCAGGGGGAGTGAGAGGAAGAAGCAGGCTTCTAGCAGAGCAGGAAACCTGATGTGGGGCTCGATCCCAGGACTCTGGGATCATGACCTGAGCCGAAGGCAGATGCTTAACGACTGAGCCACCCAGGTGCCCCTAATCATTTTTTTAAAAAATTTCAAATCATACTCTCCAACACTTTGAAATCATTGAGTATCTCTACCCCACATTTTTAAAAGATTTTATTTATTTATTTGACAGAGAGAGAGTGAGAGCACAAGCAGGGAGAGAGGCAGAGGCAGAGGCAGAGGGAAAGGCAGAAGCAGGTTCCCCACCAAACAAGGAGCCTGAGGTGGGACTCGATCTGTTGAGCTGAAGACAGACACTTAACCAACTGAGCCGCCAGGCATCCCATCTCTACCCCTGCTGACCACCCTAAGAAGAGAGATAGGTTATCAGTCTGTCACACTCACAAACTATAACAGAAAATCATCTAGGGATCATACTGAGTCACCAAATACAAGTCACTACTGTTTAAAAGGCAAGTTGTATACTAAGAAATGTTCTATTGCATATATATATATATACATAAGTATATATATATATATAAGTTTCCCCCAGTATCTCAGGGAATACCGTTGCCATGCCCTAAGGAATATTATGAATCAAAGTGAGGAAGGATATGTATTTTTAATTCTTTGGATTTTGTACATTAGTTTATCCATTCATGAAAGTAGTTAAGGGTAGACACCAGCCTAGGTAACAGTGATGTGAATTAGTGAAACCCAAACCCAGTTCCTGGAAGCTTAAAGCTCAGAATGCAACAGTCCTGGGGGTAGTTTCTTACTGTGGTTTCAGGTTTAGGTCAGAGCAGTTTTTGAGTAAGGGATTGAGGGATTGAGTAAGGGACTGAATAAGAGATTGAGAGGAAGTAAGCTAATCTCTCTTTTGGTTATCTATTGATACACCAAAACATCTTTCCCAATTATAAGGATCATATATGTCGAAGAAATTAGTCCACCACAACTGGTACAAATTCACATTCAGCAAAAGCTAGTAAGTATCTAATTTTCAGTTCTGATCTAACAACCCAAGCAGACCTCTGATTTAAAATTACTGTTTGGGGACAAATTAAAAGTTCATGTTCAAGCAGAATGTTTCTTGGTATTCATTTACACAGAGACTTACATAACTGGTCCAAATTCATCCTCTGCTTATATAAAAAGAATTCATTGTTAAGTGCTTAGCAGAGAGTCAAGACCAAAAGAAGCCTCAACAAATGCTGGGTATCATGGCTGCTTGGAAGATACCATATCAGGGTTAGACACAAAGGCCTTCTTGTCAGGAGGACCTGGATTTGAATCCTAGTTCTGTCACTTATTAGCTGAATTACCTCAGGCTTATTACTTCAGCTCTGGAGGTTCAGATTCTTTGTGTTTAAAATAATATCGACCATGCAGGAATGTTGCTTAAGGACCAGCTTTTAAAATATAACCAAAATATTTATTATTAAGCTTGAATAGAGTAAGTACTAAATAAATGTTGGATTTTATTGTATTTATTGGCAGTAAATAGGCCTTCAAGATGGTTTTGCATTCCTCGATGATTTAGATAAAATGTTTTTGTCACAGTTAACAGAAAATCTGACTCAAATGATTTTAAAAATAGACAAAATGAATCTAGAAGTATAATAATTTCAGAAGTTTTTATCATAGTCTTAACATCTTTAATAACCCAGATTGTCTCCATATTTATTTTAATAACCCAGATTGTCTCCATATTTATTTTTGCTGTCACACTCAGCATTGATTTTTATCCTCAGACTTGTATCCTCATGACATAAGGTGGTTGCCACAGCTCTGTCCTCACAATTTCACAGGACATTGTGCAATGGCCAGAAATGAGAAGGAATGTCAAGAATTGTGCAAGATCTGAGATTTAACATTACTTTCAGGCTAACAGATTAGTCTGACACAGTTTCATGGATGTTGACCAAAGACATGAAATCCCTGCTTAAGTCAGAGGTAGACAGTTTACTGCTCATAACAAAAGCAACTGCCACAGTCTCATCACTTCTTTGAGCTATTTCCCAAAGTCACAATTCCCACAGGGGTCTGGGGATGCCTTCATACTCTGTGGAGTGTTTTACAGGAGAGGAATCTCAATATTAGGAAATTCTAGTCTTTTATGATGAGCTATAAGCAAACCTGCTTGACTTTTGTGTTGGAAGGAGACATTATCTTTATTATTCTGGACAGTAAGCAAACCTGTCCTGTGTGCCAAAACTATTTCTATCCTTGAAGACTATTCACTATACAAATTCCTTAAGAAAAAGCCTGGAAGAGAAGGGCAGTGAGAAGAGAAATACTAAAATTCCCACACTGAAAGCATACCCCATCCTCATGTCCCTTGTAGAAGTAATAAAATCTTTTCCAAAAGATTCCTGAAAGTCTTTTCTTCATTTAATATATTTGAACCTCACTTGCATGCTTAGTTCCAACACTAGCAAGGGAAAGAGGAGTGCCAAAACTGACTTTTACTAATCAAGATTGAATTCCTAGGACTAAGGAAGAGTCAGTCTATCCTCCCCTACAACATGTGCTCTCTCAAACCCAGAAAAAAAAAATTGGAGTTTTCTTAAAAAGCAAAAACAGGGGATTATGATTAGACAAGTAACCAACCAACAGTAGCTGCTACAGCTGGTGTGTGTGTGTGTGTGTGTGTTCACATCCATCAGGATAAATTGTCCTTTAAACAAAATTAAAAACTCTTACTTATAAGTGCAGCTGCATTATGGCAACTATAATAGTCAGGCAAATGGGCTCTTTTTACTTTGGGATATTGAAAAATGTGTGTTGGTGTGCTCATACTCATGCGTGAAAGAGAGAGATCATATTTTTAACAGTGGCTGTCTATAAATAATGACATTATTTTGCTGTTACTTTCTCTCCATTCTCTATTTTTCCACACTGAATACATATTATAGTACTTGATTCACAGTAGGTGCTCATTAAAAACTTATTAATTAATAAGTAATTTTTTAGCTTATAATAAAGGCCATCTATGTTGGGGTACTCTCCTAAAAAATCTTTGAGTATTAAATTATGTTGACACTTTATTTTGTTTCTATTGTTGTTGTTCAACATTAATCTCTTAAAGCATATATTACTAAGAAAACAGTATCTAATGTAGTTATCATATGTCAGATGATACTTTTATCATATACTTCAGCGTTTTATTCATCCGCAAGATCAAATGGTGAGAAGTTTAGATAACCCTGTGTATCAGTGCGGATGCCAGTAAGGAAACCACCTAAGGAACTCTAACATTCCATCTATAAGCTATAAATCTGTATTATCTGTGCATCTTTCAGATGCTTTTTTCTTCAAATGAAATATTTCCCTCATTGCAGAAAGTACTGAACACATTATCTTGGTTACTTCTTATGCGAAAAATAAAGAATAATTCACATGAAAGAATCAGGTAGATGCTACCCTCATGCCGTGAACAATTATACTATTGAAGAGCTGAGCAATGTATATAGTACATTCCAAGTTAATAGACTTCTTTTTTTCTTTCTTTTTTTTTTTCTTTTCCCTCTGTGAACTCACCAAGAAACCATGGTCAAGAAACCATTCTGACTGGGGCGATACTGATTTCAACCATTTTGAGGTCTCTCCACAACTGAGAAGTAGTATCGCCATGGTCAAGAAACCATTCTGATTGGGGCGATACTACTTCTCAGTTGTGGAGAGACCTCAAAATGGTTGAAACCAGTTCAACATCAAAGTTCTACTAGAGTATCATAGGCCTCTGCAGGTTCTTTGCTACTATGTCTTCTTAGAATACACTTAATTATTCATTCCACAAACACAATGAGTGCTTATTATGTCTTGTGCATACAAAGATGAATAAGATATAGTTTCTGACCTCAAGGGCATTCACAAAGAATATAGCAATTAAATGACATTCTTCCTGTAATAAGGATGTAAAAAAGGGATTTAATTTTCCTGATGATCAAGGAAAGTTCCTGAAATGTATCTCCACACTATGAGTCTGAGTTAGCAAGATGGAAGGTCAGGGAAGAATCATCTAGTATGGGACATCATGAAGAAAAGCATGGAGACTTGAAAAAATACAATGGAGAGATCAACTACTTAGAAATTGCTATGCTAGTATCCTGTAGGAATTTAGAAAGAGAGGACATAAATTTTCCCTGCAAGAGTCAAACTATAAAATTAAAATTTAAAGGGGTCTATAGGGATGCCTGAGTGGCTCAGTTGATTAAGCGTCTCAGTTCTGATGATGATCTCAGAGTTGCAAGATCAAGCACTCCATCTGCCTGAGATTCTCCTTCTATCTCTTCCTGCCCCCCCCCCTAAAATGAATCTTTCTAAAAAGGGTGGGGGTGGTCAGGACGCCTGGATGTCTTAGTCAGTTAAGTGGCTGCCTTAAGCTCAGGTCATGATCCCAGGGTCCTGGGATGAAGTCTCGAACTGGGCTCCCTGATCAGCAGGAAGTCTGCTTCTCCCTCTGCCAGCTGCTCCCCCTGCTTGTGCTATCCCCTTGTCTGACAAATAAATAAATAACATCTTTTAAAAAAATAAAAAATAAAAAAGGAGGTCTATAAAGCCAAAGTATTCAAGGAAAACTGAATGATTCTCAAGAAAAATTGTTTGTATTTTCCTTGAGATTGTTAGTATACATAAAGATAGAAGGTTTTGGTCTTCCCTGGAAATATAGGCCAAAGATGCAGAGAACAAAATTTGACAGATATAGTGTTTTTTTTTAAACATGTTATTTTTTTTTAAAGATTTTATTTATTTATTTGACACAGAGAGATCACAAGTAGGCAGAGAGGCAGGCAGAGGGAAACGGGGAAGCAGGCTCCATGCTGAGCAGGGAGCCCGATGTGGGGCTCGATCCCAGGACCCTGAGATCATGACCTGAGCCGAAGGCAGAGGCTTTAACCCACTGAGCCACCCAGGCGCCCCTATAGTGCTTCTTAGTACACAAAATCAGGACTCTATGCTTAAAAGGCTAAGGGACGGAATTTTTACCATAGTAAATTCAGCAGAGTAATTACTATCTCCTTGTGAGGTCCCTTAAGAGAAAGCCCAAGAAACTTTAACCCTATTAGTCCCACTTAGCTCTTTCCCAACAACCACATGGGCATTTTGAATATGAAAGTGATGAGTTTAAGGAATAGCGAGAACCTCATTGCCTTAGTTTCGGTCCTCCCAAAACCAGACTGAGGCAAGAATTTGGGAGGCACAGATGAGCAAAGGGGAAATGTGATGGGAAAGGGAGAGAAACAAGGACAATAACAAAGATGTGTCCATGAAAATTTGCCATTTTAAGCTGCCAGTGTTAAATCTAATAGTGTCCATCTAGGAAACTAGGTATATAATAGGTATCACGATTCTCACTGAATGTGGGACTCTCATCTGCCATTACTGAGGGTTGCACTAGGGCCATGAATTCTTCCCACCCCACACATCCACACACTTCTGGATCACTTAAGTGCAAAGAATTAAGTTTGGGGAAACCGTTGAGCAAAGAAGTGAGAGTCAAGTACTTAAAATAGGAAGCTGTCGGCTTGCTGGTACCAGAGCTTCAGGGAACCTGGGTGAAGTAAGGGAATGTGAGGTAGCATCTGCTTCAAAATACCCTTGTGTCTTTGTTTTCTCATGTCTCACATGGAATCTCTGTTGCATATTCTCAGCATTGTAACCAGTCAAAATCTCTTGGAAAAAAAATTGAAACTTGAAGCAAAAGATTAATGAAAATGGTTACATCTCTTACTGCTGCAGCTCATCTTGTGAACATAACCGGACCCAATCTAAATTTTCTTCACCTTGCAGAGTACATTCACTGGTCTAGATTAACTTGCTCAGTGGGATGAAGAGAACTTTATTTCTGAGGAGTTCAAATCCCTGGTCACCTGCCCTCTTCAAGCCATGACTGGTACAATTACCCGTTGTGTGTTATTACTAGATGTAGAAGCAGTAAGAGGCACTCCAGTGGATCCCTGAGTTCCAATCACACTACTCTCTAACCTCATTATGTGTAGTGCTCACCCTCCTTCTTCATAATCATTGGAGTTAGTTAACCTTCCAGTATAGAAACTACTATTTTGCCCACTGGTCTCTTAGCATGGAGATATAAAAAGTAGATTATTGTTTCCTCCTATGCCTCTAAAGAAAATGTTACCCCAGAGATATTTCATAGTCCAGCAGAAGCTGGGGAAATCATAGGGGAAGGAAACACAAATTCCCTACCTGTATCATTTGGACTGATAATGACAAGGGCCACTGTTACTTCTATCCATTGGTTCCTGGACCCATATAATTTAGCTATTGGGAAAACAAGACATTGTAATGGTTGTTGTTCAATGTATATAATGCATCCTAGAAAATATACAGGAAATTATCCCAAGCTGGCAACTTGACTGAGATTTTAAGAGACTCTTTCCATATTTTTTTATGCTGACAATTTCTAAAAGATACAGCATGTGGTAGAACCAGTTGATCCTATGATTCTGTACTCATTGCTATACCCCCTTTGCTTAAAATGTATTGCTTGATTTAAGGGGATAATATATAAGACCTCATGTTGCAAATTAGATAATCTGAACTCTTCGATAGTGATGCTGACAAAGGCACTAAAGACAAGGAAGACCAACTCATTCTTAGAATAGTATCAGTCCCAATAATGATGAATCCCAGCCCCTTTCGTATAAAGGGGTCCTACATAACTTGCCTGAGGAGCTGGTGAATCTCCGCAAGGTACCCTATCTGGAACTCAGGGTTGGACTGTTTCTGGCAGGTTGAACATTCAGCAGCAACAGTAACTGGATAAACCTTCATGAGGGGGAATCCATGCTATTGAGCTGATGTATAGCTTTCATTCCTGAAATTGCCTACATTCTGTTTGTGGGCCTATTATGCAAGAAAGAGTTGAAGTCAGAATGGCTAACTAACCTTGACTAAAAAAAGCCATCCTAATGACCAATTGTTCAGTGTATTCTCTGCAGGAAATGCTTTCTTTCAGTTCAGAAACAAAAGATGGGGGTGACTTGAACCCAATCTCATAGTTTCATCCATATGCCTTTTCCTGAGACCACATTCACCCTTCCAATGTCACTATCTCCAGGCTTTTATGACCAGCCAAACTATTTACCACTGCTCATTAACCATGTATAACCTTAACACAGACTCTTCTCCTTTCAAAGTTGATGATCCAATGTACTGCTTTGATTTCTGACTCCTGGGAGGATTTCTACTTCCCACTTACATCTATGACCACGCCTAAGTGAACTATCATGCAGCAACTGTTCCTTTTCAATGACAACATATCCAGAGATCCATCTGTAAATAGCTCAACTGTCTCTTCTTCCATCAGTAATTACATAAAACTCTTCATAAATCCATATGTATAGATAGAGAGAGTTCTAGAGGTAACAGGAATTGGTGATGTAGGAGCCTGGGCCACCTATTTGCACAACTTGAATCTTCTGGACCAGCTTAGGCTTGATTCCAAATATACCATTTCTCTTCTATGAAGATTATTTTGTGGTACCTGCTATTGCTTATAACTTGATGGATATCTGACAGTACCAAGGGCAGTGATAGATGGCTTTGGTTGCAATATCAATTGATGGTATAAGGTCAGGTGCTCTGTCTCTACTCTCCCTAAAAGCATACCAGGAGCTTCTTTTCAAACAGTAAGTGATTAGCTACTTCAGAATATATGGTTTTGCACTAAAACCACAGGGACCTATAGTCCAAAGCAGTATTGGTAAGTATGGTATGTGCAAAGAAACAAAGGAATTGATTAAATAAGCATTACTACCTCTGTAACCTTTCAAATCTTTCAAAATAGCATTAATCTCTACAGTTCTAATGTACTTTCAGTACTGCCTCTGATTTACTATTTTGGCCCATAAAGGTAGTTTCAGTAGCTTCTACATGGCTCTTCCAGCATACACTCTTATTCCTCAGCTCAGAAACTCAGAAAGTTCTAACAGTTGCTATGAATATCCATCCTGATTATGCATTCAGGGACCGGAGAGATGGAATTGGGCCATTATTACTGGGACTCCTTATGCATCCCCTCTAATAACAGAACCATGGAGGTGTTTTGGGATCCCTTGGATACTACATACAATGACTCAAAATATCAGGGTCTTACTTTGGTAAATGGGCACAGGTTTCTTATAGAATCATAGCAGAAGTGAGATAGGATTAGATTTTTATCACAGATAAATCTATCTAGTAGCCCTGTGAAAGGCAATCCAAAAAGGTTAATCCTGAAAGCAATGATCCTAGATAGGAAGCTTCTGTTATTAGCATGTGTTAGAGATAACAAAGACCTAATCTACAGAATGAAAGAGTAGGTCTGCCTTTACCTTAAATAAACATAAAGAATCCAGGAACAGGATCATTATCTTTATAGTTACTGGCCAAATTGAAAGGATAGTTCACATTTTCAGAAGTACTGTAAGTGTACAGTAGGAAGAAGTTGAGAAAGAAAACATGTCAGTTTTCCTAGTTATTGTATCCTTTCATTTTTGACAATAAAAGAGAGTCTTTTAATAAAGTACCCCAACAGTGTTTTTTTAAACTGATATGCATACCCATCATCTGGGGATCATATTAATATGCCAAATTTCATTCAGTAAATCTGGGGAGTGGTTTGAGAGCCTACCTACATTTCTAAGATTCCAGGTGATACTCATTCTTTCATTCTGAGATCACATTTTAGGTATCAAGAGCACAGGCTGGGGTGTCTGAGTGGGTCAGTCAGTTAAGTGTTTCCTTTGGCTGAGGTCACGATCTCAGGGTCCTGGAATCCAACCCTGCATCAGGCTCCCTGCTCAGTGGGGAGTCTGTTTGTCCCTCTGCCCCCATCCCACTCATGCTCTCTTGCTCACTCTCTCTCTAATAAATAAATCTTAAAAAAAAAAAAAAAGAAAGAAAGAAAGAGCACAGGCTGTTTTAGGATGGCCTTATCTGCTTTTTTTCAGACTTAAGTTAGAATAGAAAAACAAGAATATATTTTGAAGTTTGCTCTATCCTTATCCACATTTTATGTACTTATATCACAAAATTATCTATTAGTTATTGTATACACAGCTGAAGCTGTGATTTCTTATCAGTCTAATTGAAATCAAGGGACTGTATTAATCAAAATTTCAGGACTCATTCACAAAATGAGATATCATGGGTAGAATTGATAATAATGGAACTATTTAAAACACCTCTTGTAAGAATACAGAATAAAGTTTTTCTCTGGCCAGCTCATTGCTTAAATGAATTTATTGAGTATTTTCATGTCAAACTACTTATATACATCATACCTACAAACTCACGAATGTTAGGTCTAAAACTTGAGATCATATCATCCAATCTCATCAATGTGATACATAGAACACAGAGAGTGCTAAGAAAATATGAATAATAAAAAGGCCCTCATCTTTCAGGTTAAAGTTTTTTAACAAAGAAATTGTCAGCTCTGCTAGGCAGTTGTTTTTTAATAGCATGCTCTCTGTTCTTTTACTTAAATGCCTGTTGGTTTCACTAATGACTTTAGGAGTCAAAAAGATTAATCAGGCTAAATTGGCTTTATAAAACACTGCTGGGGTTCCCAGTTTTAGATTCCTATCATAGTTCATATATTTAAATCCTTTCCATCATTAAATTCCCAAAGATATATTTAGATAGGGACATCCATATCAACTCTGGAAACAAGGATTTCAAGGAATTATAGCAAGACACAATTCAAGTGAGACAAAATTGGGAAATGGCTGAATGAATCACCACCACCAGGAAAGAAAAATCAACTGGGAGAATTAATAAGATGACCTCAGAGGAAGTAGACCTCAGAGGAAGTGGTGTGGAGTAGCAGTGCAGAATGTACCCAAGTTTATTCAGAGGGTCAGTTGATGAAAAGACAAACCTTTATCCAAAAGTCCTTTACTCTAGGAAGCACACAAAAAGTAGTCCATTCACAAAGAATAAGAGAACAATGGGGAATTTACTCCTAGTTCATAGTTGGTGTCCACAGAATTCTATGTCTACCTTATTTCTGACATCTAGAAAATAAAGACTCTAGTTTCAAGATGACAGACTGAGTACCTGCACAAAGTCTTACTACTGCCACACACACACACACACACACACACACACACACACACACACACACACATTGCTTAAAAACCAAACAAGCAAAATGAACAGTTATTGAATCATAAACTGTGAGTATTCCTCCCCAAAGGATAGAAACAAAAGGAAAAGAGCAGAGGAAAGTAGCACCAATGATGTTCACAGGAAACTTCTGTGTCACAGAAGGTGAGCAAGATGAGTGCTACTCATGTCAGAGAAGGGCAGAAGCTAAGATACAAAAGAGCTGCAGAATCACCCAACCAACCAGAGCAGTTCGTTACTATAGTTGGAGTCATTTTATAGTTCTCACCATTCCCAGATACTAATTAATGGGAATTGCAATGCAACCTCACACATCAAAACCTATGAAATGCGGGCAAAGCCAGGGAAAGGTACCATCTTAAGTGCACTCATTAAAAAAACAGGGAAAGTTGCAAATAAATAAAATGTATTTTGAACTGAAAGGCCTGGGAAAATAACAGCCAAGAGAGAAATTGGTATCGATGATTAAAACTGAAATAGATTTAAAAATGTAAGAGTAGCCAAGAATATTTTTGGAAAAGAAACAAAGAGAATATCATTACCCAGCCATATGTTAAAATAGACCATAAGTCTTAAGTATTTAAAACACTGTAGTATCGACACAATTAAAGACAAATAGATTGTGAAAACAGAACAGCTACAAAACACAAAGGTATAAATGAAAAGAGTAATACATTGGACTATACAAGCAAAGCTCCAACATGCCTAAAAGTGCCATAAAGATGACTAATAAGTGAGTAAGAGATTGCAGTATATTCAATAAAAGGGTAATATTCACCCACCACTACCCCACAACCACCGCATATATTGTGTTGCTCTGAACCACCTTGACTCCAAGCAAGTATTTCGTGAATGCCAAGTCCTTTCATTCTGCAGGCACTAACTCCTCAATATAACGCCATGACTTTCCCATAAACAATTACAGAGGAGAAGGTAGATGGTGAAAAGAACTTCATCGGCACCAGGGTGAGGGAGTTTGCTACTCTAACTTTTCACTTTGGCTCAAGAGATCTGATCATCATATCCATTAATATTCAAAATAAGCTGGAACCACACTCATTGGTGTCCCATGCCAAATTTCAAAAATCTTAAATATCGTACTATTTGGAAGAAATACAAACCCATCACCATTCCACCCTTAACCTTTCTTTGCAGAGTTGCTATAATTAAACACAGGGTTTGGAGGCATGTGTGACCAACATCGTTGTGCTAACTTGCTGCTGAGTCAGACATCATGACCTGTCATTTTCCCTAGCCATGAAAGTGGGGGGAAAAGATTGCCTTGGACTTCTTCTTATTGATTAACATCAGAATTCTGTAGAATTAATATTATTACTCAAGGACCCATTGGTATAATTTATATATAGTTAGTTGAGGAAGGTCTTTCTAAGCATTAAACCAAAGTCAGAAACTAATACGTGAATACATCTGACTACATAAAAATCAAATATTTCCATAAAAAAAGAAAAAATTTTAATTTATTAAAAATTACAAAATATACCCAAAACTTAAATCCTGAATACCATTGTTCAGTAAAATGAATCAGGGCTTCTTGGAAAAGTAACTGATTCTAGTGCTGTGGCCTGGAGCATCTAGATGTGCCAGAAAGCATGGAAATGCTCAAATAGTCAAAGGAGTCAACTTCAGCAGTTCCCAATGACTAAAGCTGGAATACTTTGAACACTTTAATAAATAACCATATCACTGGGTTACAACTGAAAGAATACAATAAGTATTCAGGGGTCTATACTTGTATAAATAAATGATTGAATAAATAAAAGAGGGAAAATAAAAATTTTAATTTAATTTAAAAAATGGAAGGAAAAGGGTAAGTCCTCTTTATAGAAGAACAATTAGTAACTGTGTGAGGAATGAAGGAAGTGGACAATCACCATTAGGATGTCACAGTAATCATTTCCTCAGGCAAGATCCACAGATGAATGTCAAAATTAGTGGACAAAACTTTAGGATAATTTACTTAGCTTTAAAGTATCTTCCCCTAAACACATTAATTACTGTGGCGATTTTAGCATTTGACCATAAATTCTTTGATATTCTTGCCTGCGGAAGGTGAATCTTAATTTCCATCCCCTTGAGTGTGAGCTAGACTTAATGATTCCCTTCTAACAAACAGAATATTGAAAAGGAAGAATTATAACTTAGCAATGGAGAATCCTATCAAACATGATCTTAATTAAGCAAGATCAACACCACCAGTAATAACTTGTGTTGAGGATGGATCTTGAAAGTTAAAAAGTTGGATCTTAATCTACTTCTAACATGAAGTAAGGAGAAGAGCTATGAGATTACTGCAGTTAGTCTATATGAGAAATTACTGACCCTGAGCAGGAAATTTAGCCTCTCTACGTGAGTCCATAAAATGGAAATTATATTATTTTACTGTTACCAGGAATTTTATATGAATAAGCATAGAAGTAGGTATCAGTGATCTAATATTTAAATAAAAATTTAGTATGTACTTTCTATTTACAAAAGCAAAACAAAAGCATTTGAATGAAATAACCTATCTTAAAGGTGTGTGTGTGTGTGTGTGTGTGTGTGTGTGTGTGTGTGTGTGTGTGTGTTGAGATTGGTAGAATAGGTAGTGGGACAGAGAACAGAAATTAAATAAGACTAATTCTCCAGGACATCCCAACTCCAGATATACAAATGTGAAACATTAACAATGGTTAAATAAAATAATAGACTATAACAAGACCCCTCTGTTTATATAGCTTTACAATCCCATATAGTTAGAATTCCTTCATTTGTGACATTGAGGAAGATACCTAATATACCTACAGGTTAAAAAATAGATGTAATTCCTACTTATCCATTTATACATTGCCTTCATTCTGTGTGGCCACCCATTGCCTTGTAGAATCTTAGATCTAGTCACATTCTGATAAACTACCTCAGGCAGGTCAAAGCCTTCCTTGAGAAAAATGCATTTCCATTGCCACAAACTGCCCTTCTGTTTGAATGCCACTTTACTAATATTACTCCCTCTCCTTGATCTAAACTTATCCTCCCTCTTTCTAGAAATACATCTTTATGATTTTATCTATATATTTTATTATTATTCTAATTGGTTTTTCCAACTTGGCAAGATCGCTCACATTGTGTTATAAAAAGCTTTTCCTTGAGGCTCAGTTTTAATATATGAGCCACAGAGCAAATACTTACCATTAGCCACATGCCAAATGGAAGAATGTTAAAATACACCATAAAATAAAGCAAAGTAAACATGCTGATATTCAGACAAAACAAAAGTTGAAGTATAAGGGAAAGCACATATTGCAAAGTTAAAAATAATAATAATAATAATAATCAAAATAATCACTAATCATCCCATCAAAGAAAGGTTTTGAAGTATTTTGCTGCTAATTCTCTAGTGAAATGTCCACATCTTCTTCCATTAAAGGTTTATTTACAACAAAATAACATAAAAATTTATATAGAGATCATTTCAGGTAGATAATTTACCTGGGTGCTTGTAATGTAGTAATATTTCAGTCAGGAAAGAAAACGTTAATGGAATAGTGTCTTTTTATTCTACCTAACGGATATTTTTGCCTCTAAATACGTTTTAGCAAAGCACTAGAAACAAATTATCACAATGCTACATACTGAGATTCAGGGAACAGGTGTGTATGAACTCCATCCTTGATGAAAATAACTAGAAAATAACTTCCTTATTTAATTGATAACTTACCAGTAAGGTTTTAAAATTTCAGCAGTTTTTGTTTCAGAGGAAATTAAGAATTTCAGCAAATGATTTAGAAAAAACGCAGACAATAAGCTTTCCCTTATTGTTTTTTTTCCCCTACTGTTTTGATTACACAGTCATAGAAGAATAATATAATGAGATATTGATTTTTCTTACATTTCTGATGTAATCCCTTCTCATTTCTTTCTCCAATAAGACAGGTCCCTCTTGGAGAAGTTTGTGGTAGTAGGTCATCAAAAAGATTACACTTGATTGGTGTGTCAGGGTTGTGTGGGGAGAGCAGAAAGTAGAAAGGGGAAGGAAAGGAAGAAATGATGTAAGAAAAATGGAAAGATTCTAAAGTCTGAGTAAAGAACAGAATTAGGTGGAGTAAAATATAGGTAGCCCAGCAGAGACAGCCCTGAGAAAGTCAATCTCAGGACCAAAGGAGATGGCTACATGCAGAATCCAGGTGAGCTAGACTCTGGTCCCAGGGCTCAGAATGTCTACAAAGATGCTTATGCCAGAACAATGGAAACAGAGTTGCTGAATTGTGTGGGACCACAAGGGCTTAGAGAGTAAGGATGTTACCAGTAGGATACAATAAATATGAAAGAGCTCTTGCCTTGCTTATTAGTAATCATACTTTCCTCGTGATCTCTTATGCAATTCCAAGGTATGAGAGTGCTTCAGCCTCCACCGCTGACTAATAAAGCACTGTGGCACTACCTAAGCACTTGAGTTTGACAAGAAGACTCAGGATGCCTTCACATTTATATGATCACAAATTAACTTTCCAAATTTTTCTTACTACTTCTTATGCTTCACTAATTGATATATAAGCACTTTAGATGGTTATCATGGTTCTGTTAAATTCCAGGTTTCTTCTTGCCCATAACTTATCAACCTGTTTTCTAAAACTTTAAAAGTTCCAATTCCAACACACACACACACACACACACACACACACACACACGCACGCACACACACAGCCTCTACAGCTTTTGTCCTAAAGGAGCAGCCTTTACTCTTGCACATGGACTATGTGGATTCCTTTCTCTTCAAATTAATATAAGCTGACAATTATAGGCCAGTTAATGTCTTTGCAGTGGTGCACTGCCATCCATTTTAAAGTTAGTGCAGTGTCTGCAAAGAATTTTTTCCCTGTACTAGCACTTCCTGGTTTAAGANCAGCCTTTACTCTTGCACATGGACTATGTGGATTCCTTTCTCTTCAAATTAATATAAGCTGACAATTATAGGCCAGTTAATGTCTTTGCAGTGGTGCACTGCCATCCATTTTAAAGTTAGTGCAGTGTCTGCAAAGAATTTTTTCCCTGTACTAGCACTTCCTGGTTTAAGAAACAAGAAGAAGGAAGGAAGGAAGGAAGGAAGGAAGGAAGGAAGGAAGGAAGGAAGGAAGGAAGGGAGGAAGGAAGAAAAGAAAAGAAAACAAACAAAACCAAATCATTTTTGTGACATTAATAGTGGTTTTTTTTTCCTCTTAGAGATTTATTTATTTGAGAGAGAGAGAGCAAGGAGTGGGGGCAGAGGAAGAGGAAGAGCATTTCAAGCAGACCCCCACCGGGTGGGAAGTTGGACCCTGGGCTTGATCTCACCACCCTGAGATCATGACCGGAGAGCTGAAATCAGGAGTTGGATGAGTACCTGACTGAGCCACCCAGCTACTCCAGTGTTGCTACTTTCAAAAGAAATCTCTTGGTAGAGTACAGGAGAAACACAAAACACAGAGTAGGGAACCAAAGCATACCACTTTGGAAAACCATTAACTCACGAAGAAAGCAAAAGAGAAAAAAAGGAATAAGGAACTATAAAACAGCCAGAAAACAATAAGATAGCATTAAGTCCCTATTTATCAAATATTACTTTAAATTATTACTTTAAATTGGATTAAATTCTCCAATCAAAAGGAATAGAGTGACTGATTGGATACGAAAACAAGATTCAACTGTGTGCTGCCCACCAGAGACTCACTTCAAGTTTAAAGACACACACAGGCTTAAAGTGAAGTGGGGATTGGAGATATTCCATGCAAAGGGAAACCAAAAGAAAGCAGGGGTAGCTATTCTTGCATCACACAAAATCAACTTAATAAATGATAAATAAAAGAAAAATCATATAATGAATTCAGAGAGTCAATCACTAGCACAAAGTACAAATAATAAAATTAAACTTGTATTCATCTTGGAAGAGTAAGTAAAGCTCATAAATGGAAGAATTATTGGTAGATTTTTTACAAGAAAAATATGCTTTTGTAAATTATACCTTCATACAATTAAAGAGGTAACTAATCATTTGCCCACAGACCTGTTTTCAGTATTGAAAAATTCCCCCTCTAATATATCAATATATAATGAAAAGACAGCATTTATAGAGAGAGAGGACACAGGTTCAGAGCCAGCTAGCCCTGGGGCTGAATTTCCTACTTACATGACCTGCTTTCCTAGACTGCCAAACAGATGAAAGAAATACTAGGCACTATCACCCCCATTATGGGGCAGACTCTTAGCTCTTTCCCCAGATCTGTCTTTCCCTTCCTTCAGAGTGATAGAATTATTTGCTTATATGGCTCCCCGTCATTTTCAAGTTTCAGCTTCCCAGCTTTGTGCTGATTGACCATCATCAACCTAACCTAATCTAATACATTCATTTGTAGTACTGTGGCATAGAATATTTAGAATTGTTAATGTGATTAAGCACGGTAATTTACAATATGCTATTTCTTTGTATGTAAGCCATTATTCTGTGACAGTGTAGC
Organism: Ailurus styani; assembly: GCA_002007465.1. Lineage (NCBI taxonomy): Eukaryota > Metazoa > Chordata > Mammalia > Carnivora > Ailuridae > Ailurus > Ailurus styani. The sequence continues at coordinate 2,858,030 of LNAC01000199.1, read as the reverse complement.
ATTTACTCTGTGGTAAATTGTAACTTACTTCTACTATTCATTTTCTAAATAAATGTTTATAATGAAGACTCTTTTTTAAGAAAGTAACCTTAGAAATTAAATGTAAAATGAGGCTGTGATCCTGTATAAGTGTCAGAATGGATGATCTTGACCCTTGGATTCCAGATGGATCATTTTTAAAAAATCCTGCCAATTATTCTCTAATTTCATACTGTGCACTCCATCTGTTGGCTCAGTTGCTCTGGTTAGGGGCTGCTTGTCTGGCTTATTCTCTACCACGCCATAGAGACAAAACTCAACTGACATATACACACATTCTGTGTAAGCATATGTATTTACAATGTACATTCGAGGAATTCAAGGACAGATTATAAGCAAGGAAAATAAGACATTTAAAAATAAACCATTATTAAAATCTAGTTTACCAAGTCTAGGAAACATAAAAAAACAAAAACAAACAAACAGACAAACAAAAACAGGCTAACAAACCAGAACTAAATTTTTGGAGGACATATTCAGGTCTCATTCATTTATTTAACACTAGGTTAGAATTCAGATCCAGAACATTAATGCATTTTAGCCTGAAAGCTACTGAATCTGTAATAAAAGCTCTTAATGAACATATATTCAAAAGACACCAGAAATGTCATTGGAAGTTATTAAGACAGTCCCTAAAAGACAATCAGATTTGGGCTTAAAACCCTAATTTGGTGACTCAGCTCAGGGTTTCATTCAAAATTATGTTATATGACAAAACCCATTGTTTTAAGAGCTTAAAGGCAATTTCCACAAATACTTATGCCTCTTGTAATATCATAAATACTAAAATACATGTGCCTGGGTGGCTCAGTCAGTTAAGCATCCAATTCTTGATCTTGGCTCAGATCATGATCTCAGGGTTGTGAGCTCAAGCCCCATGTGAGGCTTCATGCTCAGCGTGGAGTCTGCTTGGGATTTTTCTCTCTCCATCTGTCTCTCCCTCTCACCCTTTCTCTCTCTCTCAAAATAAATAAAATCTTCTAAATTTGTTTAAATAATGAAACAAAAGGAATATGCTTCCATGCTAGACAGTGACATCTTTAATTTCCTGCACCCTCATATTACCTGGCACATAGGGACTTCCTCCATTAATGTATGCTGAACTAGTGATCTTAAGCAGAAACCATAGAGTTAAATCCATGATGATTACTAGGACAATGAATGAAACATAGGGTAGCAGATTAAAGGGTGACATGGTTATTCTTGTGTTTTACTATTTGTTTTAGCAATGCTACAAGGTTCTGGACCTACTTCACATTCTGCTCTTTCATCAGATATGCAGTTGCAATACATACCGTAAGAATTAGAACACAGCATGAACACAATTCAAAAGCCTAAGTTGCGTATGTGTTTTAAAGGACTCCTGAAAAACAACACTCATAGGGCTACAGTTGCTACTACTTTTTCTCCCTTCTCCTCAAACATTCCTCTTCCAGCATCAGTCTTCAGCTTGCACATCGTTAATGAGTCATTCAAAGTACAAAATCTGTTTTATTGGAAAAGGGAAATCTTTAGGCATAAAATATGTTCAGAAAGAAAATCCTTTCACATAAAATATAACCAAACCAAGAGAGTGCCAGGTATAGTGAGGATACAAGCTTTGTCCACTACTGGAATCAACAGTGACATATACAACAGACAGAGGTTAATGATGAGAGGCGAAGACAGTAAGGAAGATAAAATGTTTGACGGGGAGCTATTATGTTGGCTCAAGTCCAAGGATTCCTATCTGAACTCTATGGGGCTGCAAGCAGAGGTCTCTCTTCACCCTGGAATAAATTGCTTTGCTGCTCAAGCAAAAATGTGCCCTGAGTGTTGATGAACTATAAGGCTTTGGTGCCCAGAGAATGTGTCAGGAGACGACACCCTTGCCAACAATTTCAGTGATTTCCTAGAGAATGCTAGCTGCGGTGGTCATCATCAGTGGGCCACAGCTGATCTCGTTAGTGGTGGTCAGAAATTGGAACTAGCGTGGGGGAGCATAGTGGATTGTGTGGTAATAGAAATATTCTTCGTGAAACCAAAAGAAATATGCCCAAGGACTCCAAGAAATAACACTGTAAGAATTCGAGAGCTTTTCATCAACGATTGGCAGATTGAGGTAAAAACTGGTGACACATTGGTTACTATAAAATAAATGGAATTTTGGGGATTCAGCCAGAGGACAAGCTAGAAAATCTGAGGGCAAATGGTCTTTGCTAAATAGTTTTCAAATTATGGCTTGAGAAAGAAAATAAGCAAAGGAAAATAGACATTAACATATGGTAATACTCCATTAAGAAAAGATCAGAGAACTTAAAGCACTAAAATACTCAGAACTCAACAACATATCTAACTTAAATATTATTAGAAAACTCCAAATGTAAAAATATAGAGAAAATAAGAAGCAAGAACAATTAAAATTATATTAAGCTCCAGATAAACTTCAATCAAGGTTTAGCTGGGATTATAGCTGAGAAACCCCAAATGTGATTCCGGCATATAATATTACCAAATAAAGGATTTGAGCACACAAAATGTTTCATTTTGTCTGAATATAACAGGGATTGCTTTCCCTGTATTTTGAACACATTCTTCAGGGCATTCTTCTGGACTCACTAGACTATCATGAATAATTCCTCTCTGGATAGTCTAGGACCTCGGCAGCAAATGTTGGTATGATAATAAATGGAATGAACCTCCATGCACTGGTACAATGTACAGTCCGAACTTCTGATATTCATTTAGTCTAGTAAAATATAGGGTCCAGGAGTCTTGACTTAAAATTCTTCATATTTCCTTCAGACTTCAAATGGATATTAAAACACGTTAGCACTGATTCACTCCCTCTGGCCACACATTGTGCTGTTGAGTCTGACCACTAGCACTCACTCACCCATACAGATGTCATATTCTCCATACACATTTTTTAATTTACAAAAGCTATTAAAATAAAACAAGCTTACTTTTAGAACAGTTTTAGGTTCACAGCAAGATCAATAGGAAGGTATAGAGAGTTCCCATATACTCCATGTACCCATACCTGCACAGCCTCCTCTAGTATCAAAATCTCACTCCCAAGAGATACCATTTGTTATAATCAGTGAACTTACACTGACTTACGATTCTCACCCAAAGTCCATAGTTTACATGAGGATTCATTCTTCATGTCATACACTTTATCAGTTTTGACAAAAGTATAAAGAAATTTATCCACCATTGTAGTATCACACAGAACAGTTTCACTGCTCTAAAAATCCTTGTGTTTTGTCCATTAATCCTTTCCTCCCTCTCATCCCTTGGCAAGCACCAATCTTTTTGCTGTTTCCATAACTTCACCTGTTCTGAAATGTCCCAGAATTGGAATCATACAATATGTAGACTTTTCAGATGAGCTTCTTTCACTTAGTAATATGCATTTAAGTTTCCTTCATGTCTTTTCATGGTTTGATAGCTCATTTCTTTCTAACACTAAATAATATTCCACTGTGTGTAGCTGTAACACAGTTTGCTCTCCTTCACCAACTGAAAGACATGTTGATTGCTTCCAAGTTTTGACAATTACAAAAAAACTGCTACATACATCCATGTGCAGGTTTTTGTGTGAACAGAAGTTTTGAACTTTTGGGAATTGTGGGGAACACAATTGCTAGCTCATGTGGTAAGAGTATGTTTAGTTTTGTAAGAAACTGCCAAACTATATTCCAAAGGGGACATTTTGGATTTTCTCCCAGCATAAATGAGACTTCTTACTGCTCTACATCCTCATCAGTATTTGTCATCATCTGTATTTTGGATTTTAATGATTCTAATAGGTAAGTAGTGGTATCTCATTGTTGTGTTAGTTGGCAATTTCCTAATCACATGATGTGGAACACATTTTCATATGCTTATTTGCCATCTGTATATCTTCTTTTTGAGGCATCTGTTCAGATCTTCTGCCCATTTTTAATTGGGTTGTTTATTAACTTATTGTTGAGTTTTAAGAATTCTTTGTATATGTTGGATAGTCATACTTTATCCAATAGTGTTTTACAAAAATATCATCTCCCAGTCTGCATTTGTCTCTTTCTCTCATCCCTTCTTTAGACTCATCCCACCTTTTTATAATCAAGTTTATTTTCAAAGTAAAGTCAACAAAAACAGAAATAATAAAAGCATAAAGTATCTCCTAATGAATCACTTTTCTCTTCTTACGCACAGAGAGAGTGACTTCCCACAGACTTTCAAATAATTCATGCCTGACATCAAGTCTCTCAGCTACTGTGAGGCCACTTATTAAATTATAATTTCTGTTTTAGGTTATCCTCCACCATTCCTCTGGGGAATTCTAGTTTCTTGAAAACCAGCCTCTCTCCACTAAGGGTGTGGTTCAGAAGGGAACCGCAGATATTATGTGTTTGCTATTGAACTAAGTGAGGCCACGCAGAATGGCAGAAAGAACACAGACTATGAAGTTGGGAGATTGGGCTCATTCTCCCCTCTCCACCTACTGGTATCAGGATTCTTGGGCAAATCTCTCAACACCTTTACACCCCTATTTCCTTATCCAAACGGGAATTCAAATAACTTCCATGCCCACTTCAAATTGCAAGGCACAAATATGTGCCTATCCTAAAAGCTGTAAAATGCCATAAAATTTTAATTATGATTATTATAAATACATAATAATGTGTCCCTAAAAACATTTTCTAGGCCAGCTGACTTTGCATTATAACCCTTCTCCCCAATATGTAGGATTTCTTCTGTCACGTTTGTTGGCCTGTGACTGGCAAGCAATTACAGTGAGTAATTCCATTTTAGGAGAGGATAATAAAACGTGATATCGTAACTACCCACAGAGCTTCAAAAGTATTTATGTTTCCTCTAATAACCTGGTGTGATGCTGTTAATCTTGAGAAAGGCTCCCTGGCAGGTGCTGGGGAGCTGAATCTTCATATTCTCCCAATGTTTGCTGACTCTTCCACAGGGAAGAATCCAAGCTATTAAAATGCAATGGCTTTGCTGTATTTTTAATTACATTTAGTTTATTAGAGGAACAATCAGATGCATAATACTGGGAACAGGCTTCCCCCGTTACCTGAATGAAGGCTTAGAACATTTTATCATTTACAAAATGGGTCATAGGGAGCCATTCCTTCACCTCTCTTCACTGAGAGAAGCTAAAACACAATTTAAAGGAGTAAAAGAAATGTACCACTTCTGCAGGAACCTAATTCTTCATTGATGATTTTCCCTTCCATCCAGTTAAACTTTTTGTTCTGAAACTCATCATCATAACTTTTATGTAAATAAGTAGGTACTGGCCAGCTAAACATAAGGATGGAAACTCTAAACTGGTCTCTTCTGTATCAAGTACAGAGTCTCCATAAAATAAGCCATAATTCTGTAATATGTAATATTTCCTTTAGAAAAACTCTGCAGGTGATAAGGTACCAATAAACATAATGCTCACAGTTCTAAAGAAAACAGATTGCATTCCTTGGTTGGCCAAATCAACTCCTTTCAATATATGGCATTGTAAAAGCTGTAATTTCATGCATTATTATGTGCAAATAGAATTTAAGAATGCCTTCTATTTTATGTATAAAGAAAGGTATATGCCATAGAAAAAGAATAATATATTCCTGACATTTATCATAAAGTTGTTCTCCAATCCCATTTGTGAATTCAGTCTATATTTTGGGCAAATGGCCATTATCATTAATCACCTAGAGCAGCCAGAACACGGCAGGGTGTGAAATGTAGATTATCTTTTTTTCTCTCCCTTTCTATTTTGAGAGTGAGATTGTGTTATAGTTTCCAAACATTGTGTAGGACTATTGCAACATTGAAAGCACAGATGCAAACAGAAGAAATGATTAAAGAAAGTATTAAAGAACAGGGCCAAGTAGGAAAGCTTGATTTGAAAGTGCAAACATTGGGATTATGTGTTTATTTTGTTTTTTTAGTAGTAAAATGCTACTCTAGTAGACATTCTGATTCTTCCTTAAACCCCAGGAATTCCTATTTAAAAAATAGTCAGTGACCAAAGCAAATTGAGTTGCACTTGGAAAAGGGAGAAAAATCATTACTTATGGAGGTTTACTTCTATTTTTCCAACTTTGGAACAATGAAAAAAAAATACTAAATATGCTCAGATTTTTGGTTTAACTCTGATTTCCTCTAGATTTTGTAGAAATGTTCTAGTTTTGTTTACTTTATCTTCTTCCAATCTTTAAGAATAGAATGACAACAATTGATGGGGAATTGAGGTAAGTAGAGAGATATATGTAAAAAAATACATTTACCATATATTTTAAACAGTCAAAAGCAGTTAATAAATATTCCTGTAGAGTCCATTAATACATTCAATGAATACCTATACAATGTCTACTATATACAAGGCAATGTCATCCACTGGAGATAAAGTAAGCGGAAAAGAGTCCCACTCACTGTGGAGCTTATTTTTACAGGGGGGAAAAAACCCGAGAAATCAATTACATTTTGATAAGTGTTATAAAAAATAAATAAAAAGAGCTATTGAAATTATAACAGTTTGTGTGGGATGAGTAAGGGGGAGAGTTAAGGAAAGATCCATTAAGAACATTATAAATTAAACTAAGACTTGCAGAATAAGTATATTGCCCACATAAAGAAAAGGTTCTGGGAAATGGGTTCTAGAAAAACAGATGAACCTGTGTAAAAGCCCTGAAGGGACAGAGCACGTGGCAACTTGAGAAACTGAAAGAAGGGAATGTGTCTACCTACAGCTTAGAGGTAAGGAGCACTAGATGAGGCTGGAGAAGGAGGCAGTGGCAGATCACACGAGGCTCTGTAGGTCATATGAAGTATTTGGGATTTCATAAAGACAAGAAAAGGACTTTAAAAGTCTCTAAGTGAAAGAATGACTAAATTAAATTTTATAGACTACTCTGGCTTAATTATGGGAGACAGAGGGAGAGCAGAGTTGTTACATAGATTCCTGCTAGTTAAGAACAGCAAAATCCCCCTACTGTGCAAGTATCAGGTGATAATTCCATGAAGATATATCATCTTTGATATTATAATTTTCTAAGACTTCTGCTACCCATATGAAGTAACAGTGGCTTTAAAAAGGCTGTTCAGTGAAAACAGATTAAGCACACAGAATGGAAATATTTCAATGAAACTGAAAAACAAGACTTACTTAGCAGCTATTTGAGAGGTGAAAGAATAGGAAAAGTCAGGAATAGTCCAGGTTTCACACTGAGGGCCTAAGAGCCATTAGATCATCCTAGAAAAAGAGGTAGTGGGGGAATTCCTGTGTTTAGCCCTGTGATTAATATAAAAAAAAAAATGGAAGACAGGTGCTGGCCCTCACAAAATTAGTTAAATGTGTGAATCCAGGGGCGCCTGGGTGGCTCAGTGGTTTAAGCCTCTGCCTTCGGCTCAGGTCATGATCTCAGGGTCCTGGGATTGATCCCCACATCAGACTCTGCTCAGCGGGGAGCCTGCTTCCTCCTCTCTCTCTGCCTGCCTCTCTGCCTACTTGTGATCTCTGTCAAATAAATAAAATCTTTTTTAAAAAAGTCTGAATCCAAATTCTAAAAACAAAATAGACTGTTGAAGAGGTAAATGTTACAATACTGAGTTTATGGATAATGCAACAAACCCTGAATGAGCTGAAGTAATTAAAAAAGGAACATTATGGAAATTATATCACTTGAGCTGTGCCCTGATTAAATGATTTTGGAATTGAGTGAAGGGGCAGTGGATAGTAACCTGTAATTAAGTAAAGGGTTCCTGTGGAACAGAAAGGGTTATAGGAATAAACAGTGTTGGCAGATTCTGGATGGCCTTGAAAACCAGAAATAGAAGCTCAGACTTGATATAATAGATATTATGAAATGATAGTAGCAGGAAATTTGATGTTCCTGCTGATGGTAGTAAGTGATAAGCTGGAGCTGACTGACAGAAGATCAGATCAAAGGCAAAGAATGTAGACAATATGGCTGTGTCAGGATTCCAAGCATAAATGGACACATTTTTGGACCACAGAAATGTTAGTGGAAATGGACAGGGAAGTTAATTATTTTTAAAAATGTATTGTTAATTATTTCAAATGAACAGACACCAATACAAAAGTGAGAAAATGAGCTCCTATGCACCTACTATCCCAGCTTTATCAAATCTTACTAGTATTTTTTATTTGTTTCTGATCTTTTTCCAAAAGTTGCCAAAGAACATATACAACTGATTTCCACTTATCTTTTTCAACAGACTGCTATTGTAAATTAAGTTTTATCAATTCTATGAATCTGTGTATATTTTTACTGCATATTTAAAGAGCTGTAATTTAGCATTTTACTGGTTTTTATACTTTATACAAATGGCAGAAAATAGTATATATTATTCTGCAACTTATTCTTTTCCCCCAAAACTGTTTATTTGACAATTCACCATGTCAATAGATGATGCTTTTTTCTTTTCAGACACTGTATAGTTATTTTTATGCTACAATTATAATATGATTTAGATTTACATTCTTCATCGATAGCTATTTGGGATGTTTTCAGTTTGGGCTATTAAAAGCAATGTCCAACATTCTTGCATCTCATTTCACAGAGACTTTTGTGCATTTTCTCTATGGATGTATCAAGAAGTAGAATTTGTTCACTGTACAGGAAGAGCATCTTCACATTTATTAGCTATTGTTGACTTAATCTCCAAAATGGTAGTTTCTATTTTCACCAATTCCACTGTGTATATGTTAGAGGACATATCCACAAATTTATTTTCATAATTGCAAGGCTATAGGCTTATTTTCCTAATTTGACTTCCCCCTTTAGAAATTATGATTAAGGGCGCCTGGGTGGCTCAGTGGGTTAAAGCCTCTGCCTTCAGCTCAGGTCATGATCTCAGGGTCCTGGAATCGAGGCCCACATCAGGCTCCCTGGTCAGCAGGGAGCCTGCTTCCTCCTCTCTCTGCCTGCCTCTCTGCCTACTTGTGATCTGATCTCTCTCTCTGTGTCAAATAAATAAATAAATCTTTAGAAATTGTGATTAAATGTATATCTATTTTCTTTATTGTTTTCAAATTTTCTTTATCTTATTTAAGAATCCTGTCTTATTTAGAGATCTTCAATTAAATTTAGCAGTTTCATATTTAGCATCTTAATATACCTGAAAATCATGTTGGTGTGTGAGACATCTGATTTTACTTTTTCTATTTTTCTGTCACTACGTATAACACAATTTACTATTTCCCCTCTTTTTGTAATCCTAACACTGTCATATATTAAAACATTTTATATGTGCGACTCTGTAGATCCTTTATTTTGTGCATTGGTGTATTTTCCTAATTCCACAGTTCTAATTATTATAGTGCTATAAGTACACCTGGATATTTAGCAGACCAACTCTTCTTATCTTGCTCTTCAAAATTGCTATCTCATGCCTCTTTCTTTTACTACATGAATTTCAGGGGTGGCATTACTAATTCTATCAAAAAAAACATTGTTAATTGCAGCTAAATCAAATTTCTATGCCAATTTGAAGAAAACGAGTATTTTGACAATACTGATATTTTTCAATACGAATACAGATACAGGTTTCTCCATTTATGTATTTTTTTATGGCCCTCATCATTATTTTGTAATTTGTCCCCAGAAGTTTAAGCATCTTTAGTCAGGCCTATTCCTGGGAAACATCACTTTTATTGCTATGGAGAACCAAAGTTTTACACTCTATATGTTCCAATTAGTTTTGTCTTTGTATTATAAGGTTTTTGTATGTTGAGTTTGTATCTTGAAACCTAAATCCTAAAAACTTATTAGAAAGTATCAACTCTCTAATAAATTCTGAGTGTGAAGATTATTTTGAACATAATCATATTATCTACATATATGAAAAATAAGAAAATAATCATATTATCTACAAATAATCATATTATCTATAAAAATAATCATATTATCTACAAGTAAGAATAGTTATATCTCCTTCAACTTTTTCTCCTCACATAAGTAAGAATTTCTTATATTTAATAAGTTCACTCTTATTTTATTGTGGTTACTGATACATTAGGCTTATTTCTATTACCTCACTTTGTATTTTCTTTTTATTTTCCTTTATCTTTACTTCTCCTAAATGGGTCAAAAATAATTTTAACACCAAGGAAGCATATTTTTTTTCCCAAGGAAACATCTTAATTAAACTACAGAAACAATGATTATGTGACCATAAAGATACACGATGTTCTAAGTACTTAAAAAGTTATAAGCCATTAGCTTCCTTAATATTTTCCATATTTTAAGTTCATATATGAAGATGATCGGGTTTACCATTGAGAGAGAGGGCAGAAAAAAGGTATATTCATCATCAGCTAGATGTACTCACTGTATGTTCCATTATTTACATGAAGACCCAGGTGATTGGAAGTGCAGTTGTCAGGCACTTTAATAAACTGCATAGCCATTTGTTTCTTCATGACAAGGCATCTTTACAAAGGGGAGATCAGGAGAAAACAGGAAACAGCCAAGCACTCTCACTGCAACACACCACCGTAATAGCTAACCAGCTTTACTCATCTGCTACACAACTGCACCTAGTGCACAAAAACACAAAAGAGAAGAGATTAGAATTGTGTCTGGTAAATAATCCTTTCAAAAAATCAAGTCTCTTCATAAGAAAAGTCTTTATACAAGTTTGGGTTCATATTACCATTTAGAACTGAAGGTAAATAATATATACAAACAAATTTACACCAGCTTTTGTAGGTTTTTAATTTTAAGGAATGAAGGTAATGAGCTAAGCTCTTGACAGTTTTAGGCTGTGTGTAATGACTGCATATGTTTCCTTAAAAGTCAAGGAGGCCACAAATTAGGTTCCCAATCTGTTAAATTTTAAACCAAAGAAGGTAGCACTATATAAACTAAAAGGAAAATTTACCTCAAATAGCCAAGCCAATAATGAAATCTGAAGTTATTCACTTCACTAAATTATGAGAAATTTCGATAACAGCAACAAAATGGCACATAAAATGAAGCAAAGCCTAAATAGACTTAATGTCACAAAACAATCTTTCCAATAGACAGTAGCTTATACCAAAGACCCTTCCAATGGATGAGTATATGGTCCTTCCCCCCAAGTCTTCTGGTTGTTATGTTGCTTGTCAACACATCATTTGCTTAAGAGGACACTGATCTTTCCTCCCCAGGAGATTTGGGAAGACTCTAGGTGGCAAATTGGACTTGGATTCCCTCTTGGCCATGGGTGGAAGAGTCCTGGACCTAGACCTGATCCTGGACTGCCAGCAAGATCTGAAGATGGATGAGGACTTGGACTCGGATCTTCACACTGATCTGGACTTGGAGGTTGACCACAATTTTGAGCCATAGTGTGATGTGAGTCCAGCCATAGTGTGCCATCTGCACAAATGTTTCAAAATTTTAGTAGTATTATTTATCTCTCTATGGTAGGTAGGCTTTTTTTTTTAAGATTTTATTTATTTGACAGAGAGAGATTACAAGTAGGCAAAGAGGCAGGCAGAGAGAGAGGAAGAAGCAGGCTCCCTGCTGAACAGAGTCCGATGCGGGGCTCTATCCCAGGACCCTGAGATCATGACCTGAGCCGAAGGCAGAGGCTTTAACCCACTTAGCTACCCAGGCGCCCCAGTAGGTAGGCTTTACAATGTCCCTCACTGATCCTACCTCCTGCATTCATGCCAAATTTATGTACTCACTGCCCCTTGATTCTTCTCTAATGAGTAGAACACAACAGAAGTAACGTATATCACTTTCAAGAATAGCTTACATAAAAAGATTGTGGCTTCTATCTTAGAAGTACTCTCTCATTCTTTTTTTGGAATGCTCACTTTGGGGAAACCCAAGTGCCTTGTGGTGAGATAGCCCTGTAGAGAGGCCCATGTGAATAAGTTTGAAAGATCTTCTGAAGCTTACTAATGTCCATGTTAGAAGTGGATAAGATTCAGCAAAGATGGGGAAAAACAGACAAGGGAGTAGAGACTATTAGCATGAAATACTTGAAATAGTAATGATCTTTGGATTTGGACTAGGTATGAAGAAAAACAATGACAGGATGTTTCAGATAAGTATGGAACCAGAGTCTCAAAGACTCTTTGAAGAGACTGGGAGGTATCAAGTGAACAAAAATAAGAAAAGCAATCCACATATGAGAAAAGGCGTAAAGATGGGAAGGCAAGTAAGAAGTTTAAAAAGAACTTTAAAACCAAGAGGAAGGATCTTGCTGCAGAGGAAAATTATGTGATGTGAAATGCAATACTGGGCCCTATGGATCAAAAAGTTGACATGGTCAAACTTGTTTAGCTCTTTAAATTAAAGACTTCATTCAAATGCATATCTATTGACATATCTGCTTGAGTTTTGAGTTCTGTGATAACTGAAAAAGCAACAAAATGCTTTGCTTACTTTCTACTTACTTTTTTTTTTTTTTAAAGATTTTATTTATTTATTTGACAGAGAGAGAGAGATCACAAGTAGGCAGAGAGGCAGGCAGAGAGAGAGGAGGAAGCAGGCTCCCTGCCGAGCAGAGAGCCCGATGTGGGCCTCGATCCCAGGACCCTGAGATCATGACCTGAGCCGAAGGCAGAGGCTTTAAACCGCTGAGCCACCCAGGCGCCCTCTACTTACTTTTTAAATCCAAATCACTTCCACAAGATTTTGAAGTAGTTTAAGGAAGTTTGTGACTAACATTATATTTGTTCTTAATGAAAATAATTATGCCTTTAATTTGTTTTTTAGAAAAGAGTATGTGGAGAATTAGGAAATATAAAAGGGGTGTGTGTGTGCATGTGTGTCTGTGTGTGCTTGTATACACAAATTTTTTTGAAGAAAAGATTTGTGTTATTTTTGAAAGGAATCATAATAACCCAAATCATTATTTCTTGAAACATAACATTGAACTCTAATAAGATATTTCATTACTGCTAAAGTCATCTTATGAAAAAATGGTTGTGACAGAGAAAAACAGTAATTTCCAAATTAGAATCTTGCATAAACCACTTAAACCAATCAATTGTTTCAATTAAAACCTTCAGTTCTCATTTAAATCATAAGTTTTCATAAATGAATGCAATGTTTTGCTTTTATGTTATTTTTTAATTTAATCCATCCACTCTATCTCTGATAGGTTTGAATTTAATCGATTGTTGTTTTTATAATAACACAAGTTCTCATAGTATAACACCTTTCCTACACTGAAAAAAAGTTATTCAAAATAGAAAAATGACATTCTAGTTCATAAATTTCATCATTTTTATTTTAGTTAACCATATATTGAATATGTGTGTGTGTGCATGTTTGAACATTTTGCATTATTTCCATTGTTCAAGAAGATCACATTGTATAATCTAAGCAAAAGAGACTAGCACCTGTCACATTAACAGTAATAGTCTTCAGCTTAATAGCAGAACAAAAAATATGATATCATGAAAATCAGCTGACAATTCCCTCACTGCAAAAATAACTGTGCTGACTTGGGCGCCTGGGTGGCTCAGTGGGTTAAAGCCTCTGCCTTCGGCTCAGGTCATGATCTCAGGGACCTGGGATCGAGGCCCGCATCGGGCTCTCTGCTCAGCGGGGAGCCTGCTTCCTCCTCTCTCTGCCTGCCTCTGCCTACTTGTGATCTCTCTCTCTCTGTCAAATAAATAAATAAAATCTTAAAAAAAAAAAAAAAAAACTGTGCTGACTCTTAAAAACCTGGAATGCAATATTCCTGACAAAAAAGCTAGCATTCTGCATGTCCTTGGGCAAGTCAAATGACCTTCTGTAATCGCAAGATATTAGTAATTTCCTAATAAAGCATAAAATCTTAACAGTAATTATAGTTTGCTATTTTTACAATTTCTATTTTTCACTGGATATGTGTAACATGGTGATTATGTAATATGCAAATTTTTTTATCCCAAGATATTTCTTTTCCTGTTACTCAATCACTTTATAAACTTTTTGGCAGGGCCCAGCATTATGTATACAAATAGGAACTAGTAGATAAACTATTCCTTTAACTGGATGACATTTGGTAAAATTGACTTTGAATATTAGAGTGCCATAAGCATAAGAATTTTTGTTTTATTTACTGATACCTCCCCAAAACCTAAAGTAATGGCTGACAAGTAGTGGATGCTCAAGAGATATTTATTGGATGAGCTGTTGAATAGAAGATAGTTGACTGGTGGCTGGTGCTAAGTCATTATTCTCAGATCTCCAATCATCATTCAAAGTATACCATTAAATGTGTTTAAGTGGTATCTCAAAAAAACATTAAAACTCTCTAAAACTCCAGCTTTGAACACCAAGGTAAGAGTGTAGCCTATGTGTGACTAACAATATGAAAGTCTGTGGTGTTTATGTTGTGAGAGGGGAATGTACCGCCATTTGTTATACAAGGAAAACAGTGTCTCTCATAGTCCAAAAGACTGTCCAGCACCGTAGTTTAGCATATTGGTAAGAATTCTTCATTGTTAGCTCAGTCAGGACTCCTTAGGTAAGCAGGGAATATTTTAAATTGTGTATGTAAAATCACTTAGCCAAAGGCAAGCACAGGAAATGTGTTAATTTACAATGAAAGTTGACCTAGATTATTTGTGGTTTAAATATGCAAAATGAAAAAAAAATAAGTAAAATGAAGGTACTGACTAACATGGAGTTTCATAATCCATAAAAATTCTCACTTAAGCATTTCAGAGATAATTCAGTTTTAGGGTCTTTAATTTACATATCTAAACTAAAATATAAAAAAATTTACATTACTAAATTAAAATGTAAAAATTTTGGAATACAGAAGGAACTCATGAATACTTAGTGTTTACTAGGTGTATGACACTCTACACCTATGATTATCTACCTCTCAATCATCTATGTAGCTATTCATCTATTGAGGGAGAGAGACTGAGACAGAGATGCAGAGACAGAAAGACACCCCACCTTAGTGTATTTTCTAAAGGTCAACCGTTTTCTTTTGATCACCCTAGCTAATCTGATGGAATAAATATTCAGAGATGAAATAAAAATCATACCTGTTCACTTACAAACAGTTCACTGGTGACAGAGAGTGACTATAGAATTATATGTATCTCCGAATGTTTACTTACTCAATCAAAGGTCCAAACATTTTGGAAAGGGCAAAGATAACAGAACCTTGGAAAAAGAATTCAAAGATATCAAAAATTTAATGAAACTTTAGAGAAGTCATCAATTTGACTACAGACTAAAATTAAATTCAATGACAACAAAGACAGAGAAGATGAGGAAAGAGACAATTAGAAATGGGAAGAAGAGCAGAACTCAGCGAGCCTAATCAAATACGAGTCCCAGATGTGAGTAATCAACACACGGTAATCAGCCTGGAATGACATTGCATAAGAAATGTGTTACAACTGCAGCACAGCGGGGCTGGACTCTCTTTGCATGACTTCATTTCATCTGATGCTGATACCCCTTTCAGAGTCAAAAGAAGACCATTTGTGGAAACTGAGTCCTTTCAATAATGATCCAGAACTCGTGGGCACAGACCCCAGGCAGAATCTGCCATCTGCTTATGCTTTCTGAGACCTGGAGAGAGTCACAGACAACTATATGTTACCCTTTTAAGAATCTGATACTTAAATTCACTTTGCATTATACCCGAAAATGAGAATTTTTGTGATTACATTAAATAAATGTATATGAATAATAAATTAGTTATTAGTAAATACCAGTTGTTTAAAGTAAACAACGTTTTCCTAAAGGGATACTGTAAGCACAAACATTTAAGATCTTAACTGAGTTGTCCTTAGTCAACTATGGCAAAGGCGTAGTAGCTTTGACAAACGTCGTTTAGTAACTGACGTAAGTTATCAGTCTCGTTGGTTCCACAGAAGAAGATAAATTACTACGTAGTAGGGCAAAGGAAATAAGGACCCATCTTCTGAGGTTCAACCTAAGGATTCTGTGACACAACAATGTCACCCATAAGAATATATCTTAAAGAAATAATCAATGAAGCAAGCAAATGTGTACAGATAAATATTCCAATGTTGTTTGTAGTAGGAAAAAAATGGAAACAAAATACAGTTCCTCTAAACAAAAGAAATGTGATAAAATAAGTTGTACATCCACATTATAGATGTAGCCACTAAAATGAAGCTTTTGAAAATCATTAATGACATAGGAAAATACTCACATATAAGGTTTAATGAAAAGTTTATTATACAAAGTCAATAGAATATAACAATAGTTTGCTAAAAATATATGTATGTGTAATAAAATGTAATGCAAATGCAATAAAAACCTTAAATTTTTTTGAAAATGTAATATACTTTTTTTCTAGCAGTCCATTTTAGTTTCATGAATGTAAAATATATCCCAGTTGGGGCATCTGGGTGGCTCAATCATTTAGTATCTGCCTTCTGCTCAGGTCATGATCCCAGGGTCTTGGGATCAAGCCCCAAATGGGGCTCCCTGCTCTGCAGGAAGTCTGCTTCTCCTTCTCCCATGTGCATATGTGCACATATTTTTGTTTAAACAGCTGCTCCAGAAAATCTGGAATTGAAATTTTGAAAACCAGAGGAAGAATATAGAGAGAAATAGGAATGACCACCTCATGTAGGATAAGACTAACCAAACTATAAATATTCAGTTTTATCTAAGGCTAGGTATCTCAATATATACTGGTGTTACATGGGGGTATTTTGATCTGTCTGGTCAAAGAATTGGGACCCAACTAGGATACAAAAGGAGGTCTTCTGAAAGAGGGTTTCTATTTACATTATATACCATCTCAGCACAGGCAAATCCTAGCATAAGAAATTAGAGTTGTAAAGGTAAACCTCAGGCAATGAGAAAGGAATTCCTTTTGCTTTTTGAGAGAAGTTCTGGGCTTCAGACAGTCCTGCATGGGGATAATTCTTTATAAGAAGAACTGCAGAGTGGCAAACAGGAGCTAGGCAGAGAGGTATCTGACCAGGGTTTCCTTGGTCTTAGTCTACAGACCCCAAGAGTAGCTTAATATAATAGAACTTTATAAGTTATTCTCTATATTTTACTTCCTGGCATGTATTCTAGCCTAAGTAGAGTTTTGTAATGTGTGAAATCGCTATGGAGCCACAAGGAATTAAGAAAAGAGTCTGTCCTGCTCTTGGGCTGGAAAGGCAAAGAATAAACACACTCCCCTCTTTCAAGGCCAGGGATGGTAGCAGGAGAGCCAGATGAAAGGAAGGGATTTTAGGCAGCTGTTCAGGTTTCCAGTCTAACAGGCCCCAGAACTGATCTGGGGCCAGAACTGCATCACTTGAAATAATACATACAGTCACCTCACCGAGAAGTGCTAAGCAATTTAGAAATGATCACCAGGAACCAAATCACTGGCCTTCTTAGAGTGTCTAACCTCAGAACAGCTGCAGCTGTAGAAGTATAATGATTGTCCTCCTGAGCACAGGACAGACTTGCAGAAAAAGTCACGAAGAAAGACTAAAATTAAGGCTTAAGCCACTATAACTCCTAGTATTGAAAGTTAATGACTTTCTTCCCAGATCAACTCACCGAGGGCAGAGATTTGGGGATTTTGTTCACCATTAGGTCCCTAGAGACCAAGACAATGCATTGTACATACTAGACATTGATTTTATTTATTGAATATATGAAAGTGACCTCATTTTAGACTCATATGCTACAAGATGTGCTTAGACATTTGAACTTAATATATAAGTGACGTATATAGACCTTTGCATGCATATATGCATATGTACCACACATATCTCTGTAGATACCATAAGGAAATTTGCTAAAATATCACAGTGTTTATCCCTGGTTCAAGTTAGTATAGGTCATGATTTTTTTTTCCTTTCTCTTTCCTTTTTCAAATTCTTCTTTTTTTTCTTTTTTTTTTAAAGATTTTATTTATTCATTTTGACACAGAGAGAGAGATTACAAGTAGGCAGAGAGGCAGGCAGAGAGAGAGAGAGGAGGAAGCAGGCTCCCCGCCGAGCAGAGAGCCCGATGTGGGCCTCGATCCCAGGACCCTGGGATCATGACCTGACCCGAAGGCAGTGGCTTTAACCCACTGAGCCACCCAGGCGCCCTCAAATTCTTCTTGATTCATAAATTTCCTAATTAGAATTAATCAAAGAATGCTACTAAAAGAAATACAATTCAAAATCCATAGAAATAGATCCTAACAGTATGAATTAAACAAGAACACTTAATACATATAATTATAGTTATAAATGTGTTATGTTTAAACCTCCTGGAATCCCAAACCTCATTCCATGTTTCATAAACACAGATCTTTTACATGTATAACTACCAAATTCCATATCAGAAAGGAGCACTGTAAAAGGCAGAGATTTAAAAACTGAAGGGGGGAAAGAGCATCTACTACTTACCCTTACCCTGCAGAGTGGAAGTTGAAAAAAACAATGGCCAAAGTATCCTAGCTGGGGTCTAAGCTGCTATAAATGATGCATTCCCCCCCCACCCCACCCCACCATCCCTCCCCCAACAGCAATTAGAGGGGTATTGCCAACTATGCCTTTGTTTTTCCTATATTCTAAGATAACCAACCACACCACTAATGGGCATATTCCATTTTTTGCTTTACTAACACTTTCAGCCAGGAATAATTTTATAATTTTGGTTTGAAAATAATTTCGTCTTCCTAAGTGGAATCTGTGTATTTTTGCTCTGATACTTTATCTGTGGATGTAGAGTTTTCCAAACTTTCTTTCTTCATAAATTCTCTCTTCGTGTACTGATCAAAAAAGACCTTCTACAGGAAAGAATAAAGAGATCTATGCAGATCAGCCATTTTAATGAAGAGGATTTTCATTCCCTAGTCAGATTCTGCTTTGATATCTTTCACAAATGAGTTAAAGTGCAATACAATGTCAAAAGAAAGGAGGACAAATACCTTCTAGGTTTAATGGCTGTTTCACCTCCCTCCAGATATGCATCTTTTTTAGGAAGGCAGGCATATGCTCTCTAAGAAGTGCAGAGAAACTGGGCAAACATCAGGGTTGCTTCCATGGGTCTTCATTACAAATTAGTATTTGAAGTATCAGAGAAGGTGCTCATCATTGTGATTTTTGTAGCCCCTACATTCTGAATTCTTTAACTGGAAGAACTTCCCGGAGATTCCCAGAACTACTGCGCTAAGAATGACTTCTGAAAGTTGCCCAAGACTTTCTCCTAATAACTGAAGCAAACTTAACTTACATCTCTCTTAGTAAGAATCATCATTTCAGAAGCAAAATTGAAAGAGGACAAGTAAATCTCCCAACTCTAAACTCTTCCAGTAGAGGTCTATTTTTCTGTGTGTATTCATACAACAAATACACACTGACTGCCTACTCCATGCCAGGCATTGGATTTTCCGTGGTTGACAAGGGAGATGAGATTTATATTCTCATGTTGAATACATTCTAATGGGATAATAGAGAACAAAAGTAAACAAACAACTGGCAAAGATAAATACAGACTGGAGCTAGGGTCCTGGGGGGCATAAACAAAATGTTATGGCAGGGAGGGAGAAGAGCAGCAGGGATATGGTTGACCAGTCAAGGCAGCTCTACAGGGTAGCCCTTAGTCATCAAATGCAGGATGGTGGTGGGGTATAGAAGAGTTCAGGGAGAAACCACTAGCAGTGGGATCATTATGGGGTGTACAAATCACTCTTTTAAAATCCTACTTTAAAATGTGCTTTATATATTTTGCATACTAACTCTTTATCAGATATGTCATTTGCAAATATCTTCTCCCATTCCATAGGTTGCCTTTTAATTTTGTTGGTTGTTTACTTCACTGTGCATGAGTTTTTATTTTGATGAAGCCCCAGTTGTTTATTTTTGCTTTTGTTTCCCTTCCTCAGGAGACCTATGTAGAAAGAAATTGCTACAGTTGAAACCAAAGAGATTACTGCCTGTGTTCTTTAGGATTTTTATGGTTTCAGGTCTCACATTTAGGCCTTAATCCACCTGAATTTATGTTTGTGTGTGGTGTAAGAAAATGGTCCAGTTTCAATCCTTTGCATGTTGCTGTCCTGTTTTCCCAACATCATTTGTTGAAGAGACTGTCTTTTTCCCATTAGACAGTCCTTCCTTCTTCGTCAGAGATTAATTGACCATATAGTTGTGGGTTCATTCTTGGCTTTCTATTCTGTTTCACTGATCTATGTGTGTATTTTTGTGCTAGTACCATCTTGTTTTGATCACTATAGTTTTATAATATAACTTGAAGTTATATCAAGTTATATCTATATATAGAGAATCACGATGCTTCCAGCTTTGCTCTCCTTTTTCAAGGTTACTTTGGCTTCTTGAGGTCTTTTGAGGTTCCATACAAATCTTAGGATTGTTTGTTCTAGCTCTGTGAAAAATGCTGGTGGTATTTTGATAGGGATTACATTAAATGTGTAGATTGCTTAAGGCAGTACAAACATTTTAACAATATTTGTTATTCCAATCCATGAGCGTGAAATGTGTTTCCATTCCTTTGAGTCATCTTCAATTTCTTTCATCAGTGTTTTATAGTTTTCAGAGTACAAATCTTTTACCTCTTTTAGATTTATTCGTAGGTATCTTATCATTTTTGGTACAATTGTAATGGGGTTGATTCCTTTGTTTCTCTTTCTGCTGTTTCATGATTAGTATATAGAAATGCAATATTCTGTATGTTGATTCTGTACCCTGAGACTTTACTGAATTCATTTAACAGTTCTGGCAGTTATTTTGGTGGAGTCTTTCAGGTTTTACATAGAGTTATCATGTCATCTGAAAATAGTGAAAGTTTTACTTCTTCCTTGCTGATATGGATGGCTTTTATTTCTTTTTGTTGTCTGATTGCTGTAGTTAGGACTTGTTACTACAGTATGTACTATGTTAAATAACAGTGGTGAGAGTGGACATCCCTGTCTTGTTCCTGACTATTGAGAAAATAACTCTCAGTTCTACCCCACTGAGCATGAAATTACCTGACATTTTTCATATATGGTCTTTATTATGTTGAGGTATATTCTGTCTATACCTACTTTGTTGGGGGTTTTTAACATGAATGGAAGTTGTACTTTGTCAAATGCTTTTTCTGCATCTATTGAAATGATCATATGGTTCTTATCCTTTCTTTTATTAATATGTATATCACATTGATTGGGAATATTGAACCACCCTTGCAACCCAGAGTTTTCTCAAGGTATGGTCTTAAGCCTATCTGCACCAGAAAACAAATAACCCAATTAAAAATGGACAGAAGACATAAATAGACATTTTTCCAAAGAGAACATACAGATGACCAATAGATACATGAAAAGATGCTCAACATTTCTGATCATCAGGGAAATACAATGAGATAGCACCTCACACCTGTCAGAATGGCTAAAATCAATGACACAAGGAATAATAGGTATTGGCAAGGTTGTGGAGAAAAGGGAACCCTCTTGCACTGTTGGTAGGAACGTAAACTGATATAGCCACTCTGGAAAACAGTATGGAGTTTCCTCCAAAACTTAAAAATAGAACTGCCCTATGATCCAGCAATTGTACTACTAGGTATTTACCCAAAGAATACAAAAATACTAATTCAAAGGATACGTGCACCTCAATGTTTATTGCAGCAGTTTATGTCTACAATAGCCAAAAATATGGAAGCAGCCAAAGTGTCCATTGACTAATGAATGGACAAAGAAGAAGTGGTATATAAATGCAATGGAATATTATTCAGCTATAAAAAAAGAATGAAATCTTGTCATTTGCAATGACATGGATAGAACTAAGGAGTGTTAAGTGAAATATACCATATGATTTCCCTCATATGTGAAATTTAATAAACAAAAAAAATAAGCCAAGGAGAAAAAAAGAGAGAGGCAAACCAAGAAACAGACTCTGAACTATAGAAAACAAACTGCTGGTTACCAGAGGGGAGGTGGGTGGAGGGATGCGTTGAAAGGTGATGGGGATTAAGGAGTGCACTTGTCCTGATGAGCACCAGGTATTGTACAGAAGTGCTGAATCACTATATTGTACACCTGAAACTAATATTACACTGGATATTAAATAACTGGAATTTAAACTTTTAAAAATTAATAAATAAATAAAACATGCTAAAAATTATACATTAAATTCACCTGCAAGTAGGCATGGATTTAGTTGGTGCACTTTCATAACAACTCTCTGTGAGAACTTTCAGGAGAGAACTTACAGGGTAACAGGACCCTGAAGGAGTAATTTCAGATGACTTACAAGTTTGTATCAACCTCCACCCTCAAAAAAGGTGCAGGACCAATGTGATATGTGTCTTCCTTCAGTCTTCAAAAAGGATATGACCATGTCTTCAAAACCAGAGACAAGAAGATCTTCCACAAACTGGTTCTGCATCACTGGGACATCCTGGTATCCCCAGAGCAGTTGTTTTCTATCTGTAACATGTGTGAGAACGTCCTGAGAGGCCTGTAGAAGACTGAAGTCCTGGATCTTACTCCTACATAGTTGAATTCTTTGAGTTTTAGTGTGGGTCCTGGAATTTGCCTTCGTGGGTGATTCTGGTGCAGACAGGCTTAAGACCATACCTTGAGAAAAACTCAAAATCTCTTCCCCTCAGCAGTATGGCCTAGACTTTGGCTAAGACTTGACATCATTGTTGGTTAAGCCTACAACTGAGGTTGGTACAGCACACTTGGCCCTGCCACTGCTAATGCACAGATATCTGTGTGTGTCTTAGAAAAACTGTCTCCCATCTGAGTAGAGGTTTAAAGAAAGGCTCCTTACTCCAACAGAGATATATCTGAACCAGGGTGTACAGTTTGGCTGGAAGAGACTAGACTGTATTTCAGCTATATAAACCCTCTGGACTGGACTGGGCCTTTCAATGGAGGCTGCTGAACTGCAGGCTTCAGTCCTTCCATTATTCAAGGGCACATAAATCAAAATCAAAATGTACACCAGAAGCAAGAGTGCCAAGTTATTTTACATGCAAGATGGAATTAATCACTCGTAAAGATTGTTGTCTGTCTTTTATTTTTCAGGGACTGTAGCTAGTTTTACTCGTTCTGTGTTGCCAATCATGTGTTGGGATTTCATATGACAGCATAATTTATATAATGTGAAAGATACATTTGGAGATATTCTGTATATTCTAGATGTTTTACTAACCTGAATCCAGGAAATCCTCAACTCTTTCTTAATATCTTTTACAGATTCTCTCTCCACTAGCCAACCTCAGATTCTTTAGGATTCAGTCAAAATCCCTTTTCTCTTATCTCTGTGGTTTCCCCCCCTTGGGTGATCTCTCCATTCTCATGACTACAAGCAACATCACTATCTGATGACTTAGAAATTCATAACTTGCAATCTGGTATGAATTTGAGACCTCTTAGAATGTATCAAGACCAGCATGTCCAAACGTGAATTACTGACCTCTCCTTTTCGAATTCATGAATTGCCCAATCTCTCTGCTCAGTCAATCCAAATAAAAATTTGAGTGACATTCTTGATTCTTTCCTTTCTGTTTCTCTACATTCTGTAGGGTTAAACCCTAAGGAACAAATCACATATGTCTTTATAACAAAGGAAATCCAATGCAAGGAATTGGTTACACAGGTAAGAGAAGACCTGAAAAGCTAACCAGAAACTGGTGATGCAATCCAAAGATCGGCAGCAAAGCAAAGGAGGGATGTGGTGTCACTGGGGACTACAGGCTAGGAATACCTGGTAGAAGCTGGAAACAAAGCGGCTCAGTCTGGAGTTAGTTGGAGCCATGGGCAAGATGCTACACCTGCAGAAATTTTCTGTTTCCTTCCAGTCTCCAATGAGTGCCTGTGTCAGTGGAAGCCACATACAGCAGGAAACCATCTGAAATGCAGAACAGAAAGGGGGAATGATGAGCAAATGATTTGAGGACACACCACAGATATGAATATTCCGAAAACCTACCTATAACCTTCATCCAAGCTGACTGTATTACTCCTGCAGGCTCCCAACATGTCCCTGTCCACTTGAAGATCTATACAGTAACCAGAAGAATCTTTCATTCAAATATAAATTAGACCTGTTTCAACTGTAACTGTCCACCTTCACAACTTCCCCACCTACTTAAAGCACATCAATGACTTTTTATTCACTTAAAGTTGCAAACACTTAACCATGGCCTGTAAGACTATCTAATCTAGGCTCTGCCTATCTTCCCAAACTCATCTCTGACAACTATCCATCTCACCCAATCCATTCCAGAGATGCTAGCCTCCCTTTAGTTTCTGGAACATATTAAGTTCTTTTCATCCTTAAAGCTTTAGAAGTCTTGCCACTGCTCTGTTATTGATTGGCTGCCTTCTTCTCATCTTTCAAAGCTGACACAATGCCACTGCCTTAGATGGCCTGCCCAGATAACTGGATCTAAGTAGCACCTGCCCCTCCATCCTGTCTGTTACCTTCACAGCTCTTTTCTCATTATACTTTTGTGTTCCTTTATTTGTCCCTATCCTGGGCCATCAAAATATAGGCACCATAAGAATAAGAGATGATACTATCTCAATTTCCGTTATATACTCAGAATATAGCAGAATATTTGATGTCACCATTCAAAGTGATTACTGAATAAAGGAATGCATGTGAGAATTTAGAGACTTGAAGAGTAACTGGAAACTTAGTGTATTATTTAAGAGAAAGAAAGTGCCAACATAAAATAAAAAATCTGCCCATATGTCTAGCATTTGTGTTCTCCTAATAATTATTATCATAGTACATGACAATTACAGTATTAAGCATATTAAGTATATCATAAATACTATGAAAGGAAAAGTTTCCTGATTGTGTTACAGAAATCCAATAATCACTTGTATTTTTAGTGACATAATGAATCATTGGTTTTTTTGTTTGTTTGTTTGTTTTACTTCCAATAGAGTAGGGTTTCTAAAAATTCTGATTCAGTAGATCAGGAGTGGATCTGAAATTTTGCATTTTTAACAAGCTAGGTTGTCATCTAAATTTACTAGCTACTGTCTAGGGATCACATTTTGAGTAGTAAGAGAGCCATCAGGTTGATGAATTAGATTTACATGGATATTTTCCAATGTCCACACCTTTTAGCTTCTCTGCATTCTCAGCTAGAAAGTAGAAAGAAACCACAAAATCAATAAGATTAAATGTTCAATTAGTCTAACCAGTCTCCTGGCCACATTTGTTCATTGGAAATTATGGTCTCAACCTCTATTTACTTTATAACAGCATTTTCTAACAGATTTTGTAGTTCAAATTCCCATCATTAAAGCATTAACTAACTCATGTTTGAGGACTAACAATTAATGTACAAATCAATAATGCTAGCCTTCATTTGTATAGTGCTTTACAGCTTCCACAGAACCTGCAGGTACATTATTATGTTTAATCCTCACAGCAATACAAGATGCAGCCAAGGCAAGAATCATTAACTTTATACTATAGAAAAGAAGTTGATGTAGAGAGACATTAACTGTGGTAATATCAGTAATATGTTCATAACTTTAAGTTTATAAATCACTTTAATATGTATTAGCTCGTTTGATTTGCATAATGATCCTCAAAATTAAATAAATATCTACACTTGGTTATTGGTCATATGCAGCTGCAATGCCCCAAAACATTTTTTTTTCACATGAGTTTGTTGTATCTGTCTCTTTAGCTACCTTTGAAGAATGTGGATTATGGGAATCTGAAAACTTGGATTGGAATCTTTGCTCTGTTATTCACTCCCTGTGAAACCTTGTGCAAGCGACTTAACTACTCTGAAGCCACGTGATCTTATCTGTAAATTGGAAGAAATAATACCTTCTTTAGAGAGAACCACATTCCTCCTTCCCCAGGTTTACTACCAGCTGATATCCACTCTACTTCCTAGGAAGGAACGGTTTTGAAGCAATACCTTGGAATTATCTGTCTCTATACCCCTTGTGCTATACACACCTCCATGTAGGAGGCAGAAATTGATTTATCTGATTGGACAGATAGGAAGATTCTGACACCATTGGTCACATCCTTCTGTTGGGAAGGGTTAAGTTATTAAAGTGACTTCCAACTTTAAGTTATTAAAGTATCTTGTGTGCAAGATAAGATAAAGCATTCTCTTTCTGTATCTATGGATTAATATTCCTGATCTGGTTTGAAGGTTTTCTTCTAGAAGCAGAATTAGAGGCCTGAGTCAGTCAAAATTTACAATCTGGAGATTCTCTGAGTTCAGAGTGTAGGTGAGACAGAGTTTCTCTCATGCAACTGGCAAGGTGTCTTTTTTCTCAGTATTTTGTCTACCTGCAGGTGGGCAGTGTGGTCCAAATTCAGCAGGTTAGGTACTATAGCAACAGGGTCATTTGTAGTTGCATCATCCACTTTTGCTTTCCAACTGAAAAGCTGATATTTTAATCCCTCTGAGACACTCTATTGAGTTCTCAATCGGCTTAGTACTTAGACAGGAAGTAGCATGTAATTAATTATCATTTTTCAGAGGAAATCCAACTACACTTTGAAGAGCTCTTATGAGAGCTAAAGATATATTGTATTGCATTATACATAACACTCTATTAAAGAAGCTACCATTGTTAGTATTCCCATCTTAACTGGCTCATTTTAATGGGAACACATTTGCATGCTAACACAAGAAAGGGAGAAGGTAAAAAATAAAGAGAAGTAAGACTATATGAGAGGTACTTCATTATTTATGATGATGTGAGTATGGATTCTTAATTTTAGTTTAACAAATCAACAGAACAAATTTCTGAATATTATCTTTAGGTGTGTTGAACAGTTTAGGATTGAGAAGCTCAAACAAGTGATTTTCCCAAGGCCATATGTTTGGTAAATGTCAATGCTAAGACTTAAAGCAATATTTTTTTTTAATTTATATGTGTGCTCTTTCTATTTGTGACTCATTTCCTCTTAATTTCAATAATCTCATTATCTCCACTGATATAAAAAATAACCAAAGTATAATACATAAACAAAAAGGTATATACTCCCCACTTATATGCTTTGAGATCTTTTTATTCATACATATTTTTAAGATTTTATTTATTCATTTAAGAGAGAGAGCACAAGCAGGGAGAGAGACCAAAAGAGGGAGAAGTAGACACCCTGCTGAGCTGGGACCCCAGCTTGGGGGTCGATCCCAGGACCTGGAGATGATAACCTGAGCGGAAGACAAATCCCAACCATCTGAGCCACCCAGGAGCCCCGAGATCTTTCTAGTCATCAAATTCCATTTATAGGTACTATGAATTTTTTATGTACATAAATTTAATTTTTCAAAACTTTTCTTACTTCATAAATTACCTACAAATTTTACCGCTTACTACAACAATTATTATCTATACTTGTACTTATAAATTTCATCATGAGTCAGAGACTAAATAAAAGGAGAATTGCAATAAGGATTAAAACACAGGCTCAGGCTGAAAAAATTGATAACCTTCTAAGACATCCCCTAGTGGGAGGCTCATCTGCTTTCCAAACAAACAAACAAACACAAAAGACAAAAACAATGGGGTGACCATGAGCCATTAGCACTGATGAATGTCTCTGGAGAAGTGACCAAACATCCCCCAGGAGTAGATTGATTCCTGGTCACATTAAGGATAGAAAGGCTCTACTGAGTCAGAAATACCATTGCTATCACGCCACTGAAAAAGTCCTGTTTTTAAATTAAAAACCTAAACACTTAAAAGAGAAAAAAGGCCAAATATCTTTCCTAACTAAAATCTAGATCAAGAACAAAGGACCTTTTAAATGGGCCACAAGGTTCATGAAAAAAGTAATTGGGAGTAAAACTCTCTGGGACCATGCAAGATATGTATATTGAGTTTACATGTTATCTTTCATTTCAGTTGTGAGTATTTATACAGAAGGGTATAATGGCTCCACTAATATTAGCTCAAAATGTAGATATTCAATACCCTGTCACACTGAGTACAGTCTTAATAAATACTCAGAATTTAAAGAATCTGTTAAATAACTGACGCATCTATTTGAGGTGAGTCTTGGAAGTGGATAAAGAGAAAAGGGACAAATAATCACTTGAAGTATTATGATTATTTTCCAAAACATTTTATCAAACCACCCCATGATTAGGTTAGTAAATATCCTATTTAGTTCCTTATTCCATCAATTTATATAATTTAACAAATGTATGTTAAGTAAACACAGGATAAACAAAGATGAGCAAGACACTGTTGATTTTTGAGGCCACCTACAATTTAAAACAGGAATGGGACCTTATAGCAACTTACTACAATCTAAATATTGATAATATAATAGAGGTATAGATAAAATATAATAGGAAGAGACATGGAGAGAGAGGAAGAGACATGGAGAAGGAGGCACTGCATGGAAAGAAAGCACAGCTTTCTTTAATAAATAAATAACATGAACATAATTAAGCAGACACAGGTCTCAAATGCTAGACCTCTGCCTGGATTACCCATCGAATTACAGAGTCTCGTTCTTTAAAAAGTTCAAATCACAAAATCCAAGTACTATGACCTAAATCTGGATGGGGGTTGGGATTTCTTGTAGTAACTAACACACAATGTGTCAAACAGTCAGAGGGGACTCACTACTAGCTACTGCTGGTAATGATGTCACTAATAGGTTATTTATATTGCAAATGTTTATAATTGTAGATCAGGGATTATCAAAAAATAATTAAATGAATGTTCACAGTGACTTACAGGAAAAAAGTAGCACACAAATAAGAAACCAAAAGAAATCTGTTAATCACATGGGATGACCTAGGAAATAGAGCAGAAAAGCATCAATGTCATGAAAGGCATAAAGCAAAGTAACGTGCTAGCTTCTGTGCAAGCATTTTCATTATAACATGCCAGGTCTGGAAAATAGTGAGGAAATTGTTATTTTTAGGGTGCAGAGAGCATATTCTCAGGTCTTAGAAAATGGTGTGAATGCAGTGGGCTTCATTGGAAAAATCCATTACATTACACAGAAAGCAGAAGACAGGCGAGTAAAAGCTTTCCATATTTAAAAAAGAAGAAAAAGAAAGGAAAAAAAATCCTCACTTCACCAAACTTACTTGTATTTAGTCACTAAAATATAATGTAAACATGAGTAATACTAGAAATTCCCCACATTTTTCTTTTCAGAATAAAAATCATAATATATTCACTTTAGAAATAAATATAAGACATGTTATTTTAAAATCCTACAATAAATTCAAAAAAATGAACTCTAGTAAGAGGTTGAACATGAGAAAAAATGTTTTAAAATAAAAAGAATATTAATTCAAGGAGATAGTGACTTGAAATCTTCATGTTTCATGATATGCAAAACATATTACTTGAGGTAGAGTGAGCAGGTGTTATCTTATTAAAAAAAAAGAAAGAAGTGAAAGAAATTTATCTTTTTTGAGTATCTTCTCTTTCTGGTAATATTCCTATAAAAACAAGTTGAGAAGATGTGTAAAATTAAATTTAAAAGACAAAAAGAAACATTCAAAGTCATCAAAAAGCTACTAAAGCAGCCAGGACTTGAGGGTCCAGGCTCCCTGAGAAAAAGAAAGGTCATTGAGATGAGTTCAATATTTGGTTGTGCTTCACCTCATGGAATCTGATGATTGATAAGGAACATAAATTCAAGAGGCTAAAAAGTGGAGCAGAGATTAGAAGCAGATAGCCTGGGAAACTGAAGCAAGTTTTCATCCATCTTAGAGGGATACAGAGACAAACACTGGAGTTGGAGCTTTCAAAACAAGCCAGATTTGAGGCCAAGACACTGGGCAGATGGAAAGTGCAATAAGTAAGCCCAATACTCTGCAGCTATTTTCCCCTTGAGGCATTTGCAATTTATAAAGAGCACAGAACAAGAAACTAAGAACTGGGGCAACTGGGTGGCTCAGTGGGTTAAAACCTCTGCCTTCGGCTCAGGTCATGATCTCAGGATCCTCGGATCAAGGCCTGCATGGGCTCTCTGCTCAGCGGGGAGCCTGCTTCCTCCTCTCTCTCTGCCTGCCTCTCTGCCTACTTGTGATCTCTCTCTCTGTCAAATAAATAAATAAAATCTTAAAAAAAAAAAAAAAGAAAGAAAGAAAGAAAGAAACTAAGAACTGAGCAGTGATGTCTAAGAACCAGGGAAGGTAGGAATAGCTTTCCATGGTCTCACCAAGCATGGGACACAAAGATGAAGTCTAGGTCCCACAAAGAAAGAGCATCCCTGAGGAGCAGCCCTGAAATTCTAGACTTTAAGTCTGGATCCTGAAAGGAAGAGAGTACCAATCAGGACCTCATATTATTTGTAGAATTTTCATACACAGATCAATTATTCATGCAAACACAGCAAGTGATTTTGGCAAAAATTGACGTGTGAAGCTAACATTTACATGAAAATAGAATGAACTGATATAATGATTTAATTTTAAAAATAAAAGTTGGATGATTTATACAACAGGCTATCAAAATTTACCATATAACTGTAGTTATTCAAAGTGGTAATTACAGAAAAATAGGCCAAGGGAATGGAAGAGAGAATTCAGAAGCAAACTCACATCTATTTAGGCACTTGATCTATAATAAAAGTGGCCTTATAGTACAGGGTGGATAGGATGTTCTTTTCAACAAATGGTGCTGGGTCAATTGAATATATATGGGGAAAATATGATTATTTATGCCTCATGTCACACACAAATTAATTCCCAATGGACTTTTGATCAAAATACAAAGGTAATACTATAAAGTTTCTTGAAAAATAACACAAAAGAATATCTTCATGACCTTGGGATATCAAAGTTATCTTAAAAAGGACACATGTACACACAACACACAAAAGCACTAAACATAAAGGAAAATTGGTAAGTTGGAATGCATTAAAATTAAGAATTTATGTACATCATGAAAAACCAGTAGAGGATATGAAAATAAGCCACTGAGTGGGAGAAAACATTTGAATACATAAAAAAAGCAAAGGGCTCAGATCAAGAATATTTCAGAAAAAGGCAGACAACCTGATTAAAAAAAAATGGACAAGGAGCTTAAACAGGCGCTTTGCAAAATAACTGGTAAACATCTGAACATCTGTGTTTGCAACCACAGTAATAATCAGGAAATGTAAAGTAAAATTACAATGAAATACCACTACCTACTAACTAGAAGGACTGACAACATCAAGTGTTTATAAAAATGTAAGGAAACTGGAATTTTCAAATACTGTGTATGAAGTATAAAATGATAGAGTAACTTTGGGGTATATCAATATCTACTAATGCTATATAAGCCCTATCATGCAGCAATTCAAAATTTAACAGACATGCACAGATATGTTCACCAAACTACAAACACAAGAATGCTCATAATGATATTATTAACAGCCCCAAACTGGAAACAATCCAGATGCTCAACAGTAGAATAAATAAGTAAATCGTACCATTTTTACACAATGCAATACAGTACGCAATGAAAATGAACAAATTACATGCAAAAACATGGAAAAAACAAGTTTCATCAACATTACGTTGAGCAAAAGAAATGAGGCGCAGAGGGGTACACATTTTTTTATTCCATTTATATGAGGTTCAGAAATGAGGCCTTCAGGCAGGGCTCCATCATAGCTGATGTATGGGTAAATGACCCAGGATATATCAAATTTAAGTCAGGACTCATTATGTCTTTTAAAAGCAGTGTTTTGGAGTATAAAGTGCCAGAGAGGCGAGTACCAAATTCATATACCCCCAGCAAAGAAGGTATAAAAATAATTCTGGCTCTAATATGAGATTCATGCCATGGGGCAGAGCGTGAAATGTGGTCAGGAAACCAGCGTGAATCAAATAAATGTTAGCAGAAATCAGCAGAGTTGGAGGGTACACCTAGAAATTTATTTTTAGACAATTGGACATTCATGATGCCTCAGCATCTAAGCAATGGGAAATGAAAGAAATTTAAAGAGAATCATACCAACCAGAAGTAACAGGTGTTCTTCTTGATAGGAGCATGGAGTATGTGTGTAAAAGAGAAGCAATAGCAAAGAGATGTCCTATAATAGTGAACATGGTTTTCTTCCCCTGAATTTCCCAGCTGCCAGCCCCATCTGTGTTTTCATTTTCAGTGGAAGTCCATATTGTAAGGCAAAAGCAGACTTCTCTGAAACAACTTATCTTCCTATGCTGGGGAAAGCCGAACCCATTGAGGAAACTGTGTTTGGTGTTCAGAGAAGAGAGAAGATGGGAGGGGGAGGGGAAGGAATAGAGTTTCTGCACCCCAGAAAGGAGGACATGTCTATAGATTCTTTCTCTTTCTCGGTGTCCTGGGCAGGTGGCTGGGGTGACATGGCTTCATGGTACACCTCCAGATGTTGGATTCCTGAGCCTTGGTACATTGAAACAGAAGAGCTATGTGATTTCAAAGTGACTCATGGACTATAAATGTCATCTGTATATATTTTGTCTTCCATTATATAGATAAATCCTAGGTTCATAATAATCTCGGGTGAAATAAGTCTCTGGTTATTTCATTCTGAGAAATGCTGTCTAAATTAACATTCCATGGGTGCCTGGGTGGCTCAGTCGGTTAAGTGCCTGACTCTTGATTTCAACTCAGGTCATGATCTCAGGGTTGTGAGATCTAGCCTCCCCTCCCCCACGGGCTCCATGTTGGGTCTAGAGTCTGCTTAAGATTCTCTCTTTCCGGGCGCCTGGGTGGCTCAGTGGGTTAAAGCCTCTGCTTTCGGCTCAGGTCATGATCTCAGCGTCCTGGGATCGAGGCCCGCATCGGGCTCTCTGCTCAGCGGGGAGCCTGCTTCCTCCTCTCCTTGTCTCTCTGCCTGCCTCTCTGCCTACTTGTGATCTCTCTCTCTGTGTCAAATAAATAAATAAATAAATAAATAAATAAATAAATAAATAAAAAAGATTCTCTCTTTCCCTCTCCCTCTGCCCTTCCCTCACAGCTCCACCCCACCCTGGTCACACAAACTCTCTCTTTCTCTCTCTCTCGCAAAAAAAGAAATAAATAACATTCCATTAAAAGATGTATCAGAAGTGTTCTTATTAAGACACACTGAGTTTCAGAGTTCCCAACACAGTTTTCACCAGGAGAATATAAATCCGTTTTGTAGCCTGGAGGCCAAGAGAGTAGAACTACATACTACTCATACTGTGGACCATAGACCATTTATA
Organism: Ailurus styani; assembly: GCA_002007465.1. Classification (NCBI taxonomy): domain Eukaryota; kingdom Metazoa; phylum Chordata; class Mammalia; order Carnivora; family Ailuridae; genus Ailurus; species Ailurus styani. Next base: position 2,824,914 of record LNAC01000199.1, on the reverse strand, counting down.
TCATGCAGAATATTAGTCTACTGCTTGTTTGCCCTCCCACTGCACCCCTGCACACACACACATTAAATTTGAGAAGCCCTGGTCTAAACAATGATATGAGCTTGGCCTACTTAAAGGAATGTATGATTTAGCCACTATGTTCCCCAGCTATTCCAGATTTCAACTCAATCTGAGAAGTTTAATTTGGTCCCTTGTAAGGGCATTGATCAGTCTTCCACAGAAATAGCCCAAGACAAGGTCCAATTCACTGGGGTGAAGCAGCATGAGACTGAAGATTCACCAGCACCCGACCTCAGTGGCTAAAAAACTTGCATAGACTTCAAGGACACAGACTACCAATGACAAAAGACAGGGCATATACTGGGTTTGTCCCCAAAATTAATGCTTCCACAGGGGCTTACAACTAAAGATCAAATTAGGTGAATAGTATAATGAATTTTAGTCACTATAAGCATGACCACCCAGTCTGTGACATACTTAGGGCCTTCATTTCTATGAATTCTATCCTTTACTTCCCAACCATGTTTTCAAACTCTCTAGCACTTTTTGAAAAGGAAGAAAAACACATATCCATAAGTAATGCTATTAGTGAGAAATTCTGACAAAAATTTTTGCAATTCTAATTTTGGCAAAGGCTAAACAAATTGACTGACATATCCTAGATATTTATAGTTTAATATACAGTTTTTGGCATTATTTTGGCATTAGAATCACAGAAAATTGGGATTCATTACCCTAAAGAAGAATAAAACTGTAAAAAAAAAAAGAGGAAAACAAAGAAAATCAAATCAGAGAAGTAATTAAATATATAAATCATCTAGGGGCATACAGGAGAAAATAAGAAATTGATTATTCTTCAATAATGACGAAATTAATACAAAATCATTTTAGCTCAATTTCTATATAGTCACATATCTAATGTTGAGGGGATCTCCTCATTCCCTATTTTGCCATCAAATCCAAATATTATAAAAAATTATTTTGATGGGGTGACTGGGTGGCTCTGTTGGTTAAGCATCTGCCTTTGGCTCATGTCTTGATCCCAGGGTCCTGGGATTGAGCCCCATATCCTGCTTCCTGCTCAGCAGGGAATCTGATTCTCTCTCTCCCTCTACCCCCCGCCCCCAGCTCATGCTCTTTCTGCCTGTCTCTTAAATAAATAAAATCTTTTTTAAAAATGATTTTGAGATTATACAAGAAATACTTTGTTTTTGCCAGCAACAAATGTAAACACCAGACATATATTTGAATGTGGTATGTCTAGAATTATAAAAAAAAACAAGACTCTCCAAGCCTTCCGCGAGTGGAATCTATTAGCTCTACCTTTTCTTCTTCCCCATCCTCCTCCTACTGTCATCACTTCTTGTCTACATCGTTACAATTGTTTTCTAGCTCATGGCCAGCCTACAACCACCACCCTCCCACAGAACCTCCCTACGTGCATTTGCCAGAATAATTCTTTTTGTTTTTCTGATGATTTTATTTATTATTTATTTGACAGGGAGAGAGAGATCACAAATAGGCAGAGAGGCAGGCAGAGGGAGAGGGGGAAGCAGGCTCCCCGCTGAGCAGAGAGCCCAACGCGGGGCTCAATCCCAGGACCCCGACATCATGACCTGGGCCGAAGGCAGAGGCTTAACCCACTGAGCCACCCAGGCACCCCCTGCCAGAATTTTTTATCTCAATTTTATCTCAATTTTAATGGTCTCATTTTTCTGTTCAAAATAAATTAATACATAAAATACTCTCTTGCGGTTTAAAAAGACTCACATTTATTTCAATTCACCTCTAAGTCTGTTGGTTTCTAAGCCAAAATTATGGCTAACATTAATCATTAGCATTTATCAATTGCTTACTCTGTATTAGGCACTATGCTAAATACTTCATATGCATTACACTAAGCAGTGCTCCTCCTTAGAATCCACTGAAGCTTTCTGGAGAACTATCACAGAGAGATTATGGAAAACATATGTCCAAGATTGAAAAGTTGCTTTCACTGGGCTGCTGAATGATTTCATAAAGCAGAGCTTGCTCACTACCTTGTTAAATGAGTAAAAAATAAACTTTTATGTATTTCAGCCATCACATTTTTGCATTTATTTATTTCAGCTGTTTAGCATACCCTACTACAGATAGGTACCTTTCATTATTCCCTTTTATTACAGATGAGGAAATGGAGTCTGAAAGAAGGGAATTTGCTCGCCATTCCAGTGAGTTGGTGGTAGAACACAGATTGAATTGAGGTTGACTAAGTCTAGAGCAACTGTTCTTAACCACCACACCACAGGGCTCCAAAGCTGTAAGGCTCCCCACAGAGTCCAAACTCTTGTCTGACATTCATGTCTCTATGTCATTTGTTTAATACCAATCTCACTCCCCAGCACTGTTATTTTCCTGGCTCTTAGCCTTTAATGTTTTCCACCTGCAATGCCTTTTCTGTCATTGAAGTACTACCAGTTTCTCAAGGATCTGCTCATATGTTGCTACCTCACTGGCTGACCTGGCACCCTAGCTGACCCTCTCAACAGCTGCCTTTTAGCTATTTTAGACTACATGACTATTTGTCTTGCTTTCCATTTATTTCAAATGATCATCTCCCTATTAAATTAGGAAGGATATTTTAAAGATTTTATGTATTTATTTATTTATTTGAGAAAGTGAGAGCGTGAGCACAGAGAGGAGAAGAGAGAGAGGGTCAAGCAGATTCTCCAATGAGCATGGAGCCCAAGGCGAGGCTTCGTCTCACGACCTTGAGATCATGACCTGAGCTGAAACCAAGAGTCAGACGCTTAACTGATTGAGCCATCCAAGCGTCCCTTAAACGATTTTTTTTTAATTTCCTTCCTGTGAAAGGTAATCCTGTTTTCTCTCCAAAGACATTCCCTCTTCTTTTTTTAGTATCAGAGTTCCAATTCTGATCAAGGGGCAAAATGCCTACTCCAGAAAAAGAAAGATGGTAAAGCAATGATAATATTCTAAACCAGTTATAGTTAGTCTTTGCCCTTTTTCAGCTTCCCTTCCTCCCAGCTTTCCTTGCAGCTAAGAATCTCTAGGTGACATGGTTCTAATTAAAGAAAAATAAGGGAAAGTCTGCTAGGAAAGCAGATTTTTTTCTTCCAGGGAGGATTTTCCTCCTGACTAAAAAGAGAGAGAGAGAGAGAGATCAAAGAAGCTATGTCCCCTCCTTTGTAATTTGGGGCCAGGCGTGAGAAGATAAGCTATTTATAGTTGTAGAAACTTTCCCAAAACCACAAGGTGGCCAGGCTAAGGACCACAATCCACAGTTCTTGGGTTAATAGGACAGAAATATGAAAATGACCTAATCCTCTATAACATTCTTGAGCTCCCACATCAACTCGACTTCTTTCCTATCCACTCTTCTTATGCAAAGTAACTGAATGCCTTTACGAGGCATTCCCAGTCATAGAAAGCTAAAATCATTCCTGATACAAAGGCACAACTGAGTGTGCCTGAGTGGCTCAGTCAGTTAAGTGACTGTCTGGGACTCAGGTCATGATCTCAGGATTCTGGGATCGAGCCCCATGTTGGGCTCCCCTCTGCTCATGCTCTGTCTCTGTCCATCTCTCTCTCTCTCCAATAAACAAATAAAACATTAAAAAACAAAATCACACCTGAAACAGTGATTATGGTCACAAGACTGACCATATTCAGTTCACCTCCTTCCAAGTTCACCTATTTTGTAGTTAGGCACATGGCCATGAAACTTGCACTGGTTTCCAAAATGTGAGCAGAAAGCATGCAGTTCATCTCCAGTGGAAGCTTTAAGAAGCATCATATACATGGGGCACCTGGGTGGCTCAGTCGGTTAAGCATCTGACTCTTGATTTCAGCTCCTGCTGTGATCTCAGGATCCTGAGACTGTGCTCTGCTACTATGGGCTCTGCACTCAGTGCAGAGTCTGCTTGTCCCTCTCCCTCTGCTCCTCCCCTTGATCGCACTCTCTCTTAAATAAGTAAATAAATAAATATCGAAGAAGAAGGAGGAGGAGGAGGAGTAACAGCTGCAGCAGCATATACAACTCACTTTAAGTGTTTTTTTTCTCCTGGCACAGTGATTATGTGCCTGCATGTAAACTGAGCTTCAATTCACCTAGGTTACTGAATAGGTATCACCTAGGTTACTATGATAAGCAGAGCTCCCCCATATTGACCCATGCTGGAAATGTAGATATTCAAGAAACAAACTCTTGGTTTATTAAGCCACTGAGGTTTTATAGTTGTTTTATGTGTAGCAATACTTGGCCAGTCTTGGCTCATTTTGACATAATAAAAGCAATGGTCACGGGGTGGTGACACAGGCTTCCTTGCCCCAGGATCTGCTGTGGTGATTTCATTAAAATGTGTTAAAAATTAGAATTGAAACACAGGACCAATAAAAACAGTTTAAAGAGATTCAGTAGAACATTCTTGTGTATGCTAAGATATGTTGTTAATAACATTTCAATTCATACTCTTAAGGAAAGTAGGGAACTAATATTTATTGAATGCCTATAACCAGAAGATAATAAAATATAAATTAAAGATTCAAGAACATAATTAATATTGTTTGAAACACACACAAAAGAATGATAGTGATCTCATTAAAATAATCTCTAAATGAGAACATTTTAAATGAAAATTCAGGTTAAAGTTCGCAGAAATGTTATGAAATATTAAGTAATCCTAAACAAAGACCACTGGCCTTTCTTATAACTGTGGAAGGATGCCAATCAAGTTTTGAACCTTGATATAATTAGTAATAGTACTAACAAAAATTCAAGAAGCCTTAATTACGTTACAGTGATCACTAGCCCCAAAGAATATAAGTATATATTTCACTACCGTAAAAAGAGATTTAATTTCAAAATCAAAAACACTAATTTCATATTAAATTGTATTAACTTGTATATGCATCACATAAGCCCTTGAAATTTTCAAAGGCCGATATCTTTGGAATTAAGTGACAATAATTTTTCAGAAAAAAATCAACATAAGAAGTTAAAACCCAGTTGTGATGTTTAATTTTATGTGTCTACTTGCTAGGTTAGGGTGCCCAAATGTTTGGACAGACATGTCTAGATGTTGTTATGAAGAAAATTTTTAAATGTGATTAACATTTAAGTCAGTGCACTTGGAATAAAGAAGAATATCCTCTATAATGTGGATGGGTCTCATCCAATTAGTTGAAGGCATTAAAAGAAAAAGACTGAGGTCCATGGGAATAAGACAGGTTCTGCTTCATACTTCCTTAAGACTCTCCCTCTGTCTCCAGGCTACATGCTTTCCCTACAGAGTTTGGATTTGCCAACTACCACAATCACATAAGTCAATTCCTTAAAATTAATCAATCTCTCTTTGTCTCTCTCACTCACCTGCCCCCCCATATATAAAATTGGTTCTGTTTCTCTGAAAATATCTAAGAGACCAGTTATTGGGAATTTGTTATTTTATGTCTTCAAAAGTCCTATTAGCTAAAAAATATGCGACCCAAAATTAGTAGCTATATAAAATAGCATCTTGGTAACACGGCCCACAAAATATGAATTACCCTATATCTGAAAACTCAGTGTTGCAAGGATGCCATGTTATAAGGTTTATATACACATAAAGACATCCGCAGCCAGAACTCCTCAGCATGTAAAACTTGCATAAAATATTTCAGCAGGCTCCTAGATCATGTTACCCAATTTGATGTCCAAGTAAGGCATCACTCACAAATCTGTTATAGGTAATTTATAAGCATTAAACCAAAGGTTGAAAGAAATGAATAAAAGAGACATCATGATATATTAAAGCCTGCACTTTCTCTTCACAACAGAGAAAGCATCAAACTGAAGAGATTTCCGTTACACCATAGATTAGTTCCTGGAATGACACTGCTGGAAAATGTTATTTTTAACATCACTACCATTTAGAAACCATATTGTTATGTGCCTGGGCATATAAAAGGCATTCTCCCAGGATTCAGTGACAGAGAGAGGAGAGGCAGATTTTAATGTAAGTGCATGTTAAAAGTCAATCATTTCCTTTGAGACTTTGCAGACTTTAGTTCCAGCAACATAAATGTCACTTTTATGAGTTTAGTTCTGTCTGGTAGAAAAAGCAAAGACTTTTGGATGGTAGCCCTGAGTGTGAATCTCTGTCCTAAATATCTGGTCAATCTAAAACCAGGAGAAACTACTGCACATCTCTGTTCCTCAGTTTCTTCATCTATGAAATTAGGGAGAGAAATATTTTCCTTGACAGTTTAAAAGCATTAATTAGTTAATATGCAAGAAAGAAGAAACATGAAAGATGCAGATATTGAGTAGAATGTTGAATAAAATTCCAGGATGGTGTGTTATTTATAAAGAAGTTACAAATATTATATTTCTTGAAACAACATTTAAATTTTCTTTAGAGATAAACTAAAAGGAAATTATAATAGAAAAATATAGACTAATATCATAAAGAAAAAAGTTTTACATTTCATGATATAAAGGAAAGGGGAATCAGATGAGATTTGGTGACTGGGATCTAGAAAATCTTGAATTGTCAAGGAAATAATTTTAGCTGAAATTGATAACACATACCAAACAGGGTGATGATGTTACAAGAAGATATGTGGAACATATCAGAGCAAAAGGTAGATACCCTAAAAATAAACACAGAAACTCATACCCTAGTAGAACAGTCTGGAGAGTTTTCTGACCTTAAAAATATGAGAACCTGGGCGCCTGGGTGGCTCAGTGGGTTAAAGCCTCTGCTTTCGGCTCAGGTCATGATCTCAGCATCCTGGGATGGAGGCCCACATCGGGCTCTCTGCTCAGCAGGGAGCCTGCTTCCTCCTCTCCCTGTCTCTCTGCCTGCCTCTCTGCCTACTTGTAATCTCTCTCTGTGTGTCAAATAAATAAATAAATAATCTTTAAAAAAAAAATATGAGAACCTGCAATATTCTGGTCTTTATTGGCTACTTGACTAAATTTGTATAGGCACACTCCACAGAGAATATTAATACTTGTGCTTCTAAAGTAGGCCCAGGGTGCCATCTTTGAATCAAAATTATTTAGACAATTTAGCCAGATAACTGGGATATAATTAAAATTACCACATCAGGAAGCCTGGTGGCTCAGTCAGTTAAGCGTCTGCCTTCAGCTCTGGTCATGATCCCAGGGTCCTGGAATCAAGTCCTGCATTGGCCAGGAGCCTGCTTCCCCCTCTGCCTGTCACTCCTCCTGCTCGTTCTTTCTTTCTCTCTCTCTCTCTCTCTGTTAAATAAATAAATAAAATCTTAAGACAAAACCTTGAAAAGAAAATTACCACATCATCCTATCCTAGGCATATCTCTTTGGAGGGCTTTGGTAAAATTATCAGCAAACTGGTTAAAAAATAATACTTTATTTAAAAAGAAGCAGAAAAAACATATATGCAAGCTCTAATTCTGTAAGTATAGCAAGAACACAATCATTGAGTCATCTGGTTATCTTACGGCTCATCAGCAATCCTATCCTAGGATCTCTGGGAATTAGATCTATTTCAGAGAGAATAAGAGAAGGAATTAAGGCTCAAGGTAAAATATGCATTGCTAAGCAGAAAACTGCTTTAATCACCAAGTCAAGCAAAGAAAATAGTTACTAAAATAGTAGAGACTATTCTAGATACTGGAGAGAGAGCTCTAACAAATAAGGTTCCAAACAAAAACAAAAACACAGAAGTGGCTATTTTTCATAGAAACAGACAAGAAAATGAAGATGTTGGGTTGAACCATTTACAGAGGTGGATTTACACCATCGGGGCTCAGTGTCCCTCACACCCAGAAGCTCCAACCCAATTAATAGTCCTCAGTGAGAACTATCAACTAAAGAGGCAATAATAATAATAGCTTATTTTTATTAAGCATTGTATTATATGCCAAGACTCTGCAAAGCACGTCCCATGCATTCATCCATTAAACCCAATAGGGTAAGTCCTGTTCCTATTCCTCTTCACAGGATTCTATCTTGAGAGTAATAAAGGTCTCACAGCAAATAAGTGGTAGACCTGGGACTATACTCCTAGTTTTTTAGCTTTTGTCTTTTAATTCCAAATCCTATATTTTTAGCACTAGGTAATCCCCATATCATCTCTTGGTTCAGAGAAACTATACAATGAGCACAAGAATAAAAAAAAGAGAGTTTAACATTCTTCTTTTTGTTGATGAAAACCTATTCCACATTAAAGCAGCATGATGATATTTCCCTTATACCATTAAATAACTGGCAAAGAATAGTCTGGGACATTTTAGTTTAATTATTTCATGTTAATCCCATGTACATTATCATCCCTCTTATAAACTGCTGATGTCTTCATCAAACCATTTTTCAAATCACAACAGAATTTGCACAAACTTGAGAACTAACTAGAACATTGACTACATTCATACACACAAACTCAAATACATATGCAGTTAGACACATACTAGAAATATATATGCATACCCATATTTTAGATGTATTTTCAGAGAATACATGTTATGAAAGTTGAGTAAGCTCAATCTTAGCTCATTTTGTTGGTGTTTGTCCATTGTAATGGAACTGCTTCTCCTTTACGGTTTCACACAGGCAGAGAGAAGCCCACGTCTCCCCACTGCTCCTGACAGTGATGCTTTGGCTGAATGTCTTGTTCTACACCTAAATAATTATTTAAAAGGGAAAAAATAGCAACTCTGTGAATTCAAATTAAAAAGACCTCACCCTGCTATAGTCAAAATATTGCAGAACATATTAGAAGGAAGCAAAGTCTTCTGCAAAAATCAATTCTCAGTTGTCAGAGTCTGTATTTTGTGCAAATTTATAAGCAAAATCTAAGATCTGGTAATAAGTTAATAAAGCAAAAATCCAGTGAAATAAGATCACAATAAAGGACAACAATGGATCCCAGTTGTAGAAAGGCCATCCCCTCAGTCACACTGATTAAGGGTCACAATTAGTTCCTTACTTCAGGGGAATAGGAGACTACTTGGATATCCTTTATAACTTATCACATAGGTCACTATCTCAGTAAATGCAGTGTTGCTCTTATTACACACAGTGTGGACATTCTTAACAAATCCTATTGTCTTCCTTATAAAGCCCATAGGCAAACAACGGTGTCACATAATAAATAGACTGTTGAATCAGGCAGAATATATGTCTCTGCTACAGAGTGGGCCACACTGGTACAGTATGCTTCCAGAAGGCAGGCTGGCTGTATGTCACATGACAAGAGCCACTGTGAGAGATAAACATACGTGAAATGTTTTTTACGTAAAGATCAGAAACCATTACTTTCCCTTTAAGGAATCTATAAACCTCCTAAAGTCAACTGTATATAACAACTGTATGTGTATGTGTATTTTTCTATGAAGAGATTCCCCAGCTTGTAACACTTTCTCAGAGGAATCTGTGACCCCCCCCAAAAGGTTAAGAACTACCGAACCATAGTATTACATACATAAGAAAGGATATATGTACCACTTTAAAAGGCAACACTGAGAAGCACAGAGCCTCTCATTTACCATCTTGTGTAAAGAAAAAAGAACATGGTAAAATAAGTATTCATTGTGGGAAGAAAGCAAAAGAGGAGAAATACTCCAAGAATAAATAGTCGTAGAGAAAAGAATATTTTCTTTAACGATACCCAGAGCTCAAATTATATTATTCTCAGATTTTCTTTCTGACTTTTAAAAAATTTTTTCAAAGGGAAATAAGTCACCTAAAATGCAAAGGCAACAAACAAGCAGAAATAATGGTGGGCTTATATTTGTTTCAACATGTTTTTATTTTAAATGTTATGATATCATTTTCTTTCAAAGCATATGAGTGAATAGATTCTCATCTCTTAATTATTTTTTCAGGAAAGATATAGAAGTGATGGCTGACTAAACCATTTGGCAAACATACTAGACAGGTCAAAGAATAAAAATAAGCTCACTTCAAAATGAAAAAGAGAGAGAGAAAGGAAGAAGAAAAGAACTGAAAAAAATTAAGCATTTAAATTGCAGCGTTAAACTAAATATAATTAGACCTAACTTGGCCGTTCGCCCAGAGTTCATAAACCCACACCAAGGAGCTCTCCAGGGAGAGATATGGTCAAATTGTGTCTTCCTTTAATGACCCATTTAAATGTCCAGCCCTGTCCTACCTGCTCTCAATTTTTTTCTGTTTATACCATTCACCTTTCCTTTAAGCACTTGACTGTTTGCCTATGTCAGAAGTGTTTATTAGAGCAACTTAAACCAAAGCAAAATAGATTCTACAATGTCTCAGGCTTGCAAATAAAAGAATTTTGACTATAATGTTAAGATCAGCCACTGTTTGTCCATTCTAGTCCAGTCCATCTAAATACCCACTTAACTTGATATAACTTATTTGATATAAGTATGAATGTAAGTGTGATGTAACTATGGAGCAAAGAGAGAAAAACTAGAAATATGAGGAAATATCACTGAAAGGAATTTAACTGGAAAAACAAATCTTATTAATGAGGGGATTTTTTTCTTTTAAATAATTAAGCATTACATAAGGGGGAAAAAAATCTAAACTTCCAAGATTTAAATCCCAGCCCAGACTTCTAGTTTCAACTCCCTCATATAAAGAGCTTGGAAGTTATCACTCATCCTTCCAAAAATAAACCAAAAAACAAAACAAAACAAAAAAACTGATAATTAGTGTCTTTGTTTGTACCTGTCAGTGCACTGAGGTTTCAGGGAAAACCTGAAATCTGGAACCACACTCAAGAGCTGAGCTCTAACCTGGAGGAGGAGCTGCCAGGAGCCTAGACTATAGACAACTTAAATGGTAATTTTCACAAGTTGATGAAGGCTGAACAAGGACTAGCTTGAGTGTGAGAAGCTCCTGGGGGCCCACAGTCATAGAAGGAATCCCACATTTTCATGAGCTTTATCTTCAAGGACCTCAGAAAGTTCTCTTAATAAAGATTTTTAAAAAGACTCCCCTACGACTCTTGCAAGGGGAGAGAAAGTATAGTCATTTTTACAAATTATGAAATAAGCCCAGAGGATTCTCCATAACACAGACCTATTCCCCAGAGAAAAAATCTCTACCAGAGCCTTAATCTAACTATAGGAAGGGCAGTTCTCTTCCCATACCAACCTTCACTGGCCTTCCTGCCTCATCTAAATGGAGAGAGGGGGGATCTATGCCACTAGGAACAAAAGTCACAGCCCAGATACACAGATTCACTAAAATCGTAAGATTACAAAACATTTATCCTCCCATCCCTTACCACCACATACCCACAGGGTTCAAGTGTAGTAGATTACAGTTAAAAGAGCCACAAACCAGAGACTCTCCTTGAAGAGGAGTATTTGAGGAAACCCAAATTCAAAAAAGCAAGCAAAAACAAGGACATTAGGAGCTGACACCTACTTGCTACAGGTAGCATTTTAAAAAGCCCAACTCCTAGCCCAGTGAACATAAAGCTTCACACTAAAGCCCTATTTACCACAATTCTTTTTTTGTTTGTTTNTTTACCACAATTCTTTTTTTTTGTTTGTTTTAAGATTTTATTTATTTATTTGAGAGAGAGAATGAGAGCAAGCGAACATGAGAGGGGGAAGGTCAGAGGGAGAAGCAGACCCCTTGCTGAGCAGGGAGCCTGATGTGGGACTCGATCCCCGGACTCCAGGATCATGACCTGAGCTGAAGGCAGTCACTCAACCAACTGAGCCACCCAGGCACCCATATTTACCTCAATTCTTATTACACAATACAACGTTCCTGGTTTCCAACAACAACAACAAAATTACAAGATATTCAAAAAGATAGAAAAAAACCACAGTGTGAGGAGAAAATGACACAGATGTTGGAATCATCACACAGGGAATTTAAAATAACTACAGTTAATGGGCTAAGGGCTTTCAAAGGGAAAAAATGAACAACATGTAAGAATAAATGGATAACTTAAGGAGAAAGATGGACATTCTAAGAAACAATCAAAGGAAATGCTAGAGACCAAAAATACTATATATATAACTATATATATAACTATAATTATAACTATAACTATAAGAAGTAAAGAATACCTTGATGGGCTCATCAGTAGACTGGACATGGCTGAGAAAAGAATCAGTGAGCTTGAAGGTATATCACTAGAAACTTCTAAAACTGAAATGCAAGGAGAAAAACAAGTTAGAACAAAAGAAAATTTAAGAACTGTTACGGAAATTTTTCAAAATGTATTAACATGAGTGTAATTAGACTATCAGAAATAAAGAGAAAACAAAACAGAATTATTTGAAATAATAATCCTGAGAACTTTCTAAATGTAATGACAGACACCAAACCACAAATTCGGAAAATGCAAAATACCACAAGCAGGATAAAAACAAAAACAAACAAGCAAATAAACAAAAACTACACCTGAACATATTAAACTTCAGAAAACCCAATCAAAAAGAAAATCCTGAGAGATGCCAAAGGGGGAAAAAGAATGACTTAGCTCTATAGGAACAAGGATAAAAATTACAGTGGATTTCTCATTAGAAACCATGCAATAAAGAAGAGAGTAGAATGAAATATTTAAACTGTTTAAACACACACACACACACACACACACACACACAGAGAGAGAGAGAGAGAGAGAAAAAAACACCACCAACCTAGAATTCCGTATCTGGTATAATTATGCTTAAAAAGGGAAGCAGACATAAAAAACTCAGACAAAAACTGAGGGAATTCATTGCCAGCAGAAATATCCATCAAAAATGTTAAATGGGTTTCTTCAAGGAGAAGGAAAATAATATAGATCAGAAACTCAGATCTACATAAAGAAAGGAGGAATTTCAGAAAAGGAATAAATAAAATAAAATATTTTACTTTTCTTATTCTTAGTTCATCTGAAAGAAGACTTTGTTTAAAAGTAGTAATTATAACATATGAATAAGTAAAATGAATGAGAGTAATGTCTTATGGAATGGGAGGGAAATACACTATTAGAGGCCTGTATTACACATCAAGTGAAACAGTGTTATTTAAAGGTGAACTTAATCCCACAAATGATGAATTCTGAACAACCGCCATAAATTGACATATCTGCTAAAGCTGAAGCCAAGAGCTTCTTTCTATGACTATTTTCTTCATTCCATCCCCATTCCTCAAAACATCCACCCATATCTCTTAAATAACACTAAACTTCCTACTTTGGCTTATGGCAGAAAAGAAGATTGCAGACTTCAATTATATCAGATGGGTTCTTGAAATATATATATATATCGCATTGGGTAGGGGATAGTATTTAAATTACAAAGTGTTATAATTAACAAAAAATTAAGTGAATTTTCTATTATAGTTGAGTTGTGTTACAGTTTATATTCTGATATTTTCCTATTAGCACATTTAACTGGAAAATTGGAGATGTGATGTACTTGAGACTAGATTAATATAACTCTGAGCATTCTTATGTATCCCTACCTTTCCAAGGGAACTGATTCAGGCTACATTTGTTGGCACTTGTACAAAATTTCTCTGGCTAAGAAAAAGCACTAGAAAACAAGGAAGAAATGATATATGAACTCATTTCTTCCAAGAAGAAGAAATTCTATTTTGGAAGTTAACATGGCTTTGATAATAAGAAAAGGGAAATTTTATGGTTTAGATCTTAATTTTCCTTTTAGGAATTAAAAATAAAAAAGAGGATTTGAGACTTTTACTTTGTAGCTATACTTTTTTTAATTAACATATAACATATTATTTGCCCCAGGGGTACAGGTCTGTGAATCATCCATCTACAATGCTCTTTATAAAACCCTCTCTGATGATCTCGGACAACATAACAGGCCACAGTTTGAGATCAGAAATAAAATAGTGAGTGAATCTTCAACATAATATATGATACACTGTTTGTTAATATTATTGTAAGTTGCTAACTCAAGCTTTTAGGAGATAACATCTGAACTGTTCATTTCTCTAGTGTCACTTGGTGGATTGCGACTATGCCCAGCTAGCTTCACTGAAATTTCAAATACACTTAATAGATATTAAGAAGTAAATATGGATAATGAAATAAATATAGAGAAAGAAAGAAAGAAAAAGAGAAAGAGAGAAAGAGATAAAGAAAGAAAAGAAAGAAAGAAAAAGAAAGAAGAAAGAAAGAAAGAAAGGAAGGAAGGAAGGAAGGAAGGAAGGAAGGAAGGAAGGAAGGAAGGAAGGAAGGAAAGAAGGGAGGAAAATGTAACTGGCACAATGATACATTCTTTCCATGGTGATGAGGTAGAACCTTAAGGGTTGGCGTATCCTCACCACAACCTAGAATAGTATAAAGGAAATAAATCTACAAGGTTGGGTTTTTCTGATCTGACAGATTGCTCACTTCTTTAAGAACTGCTATGAGAATCAAGAAATGAGCTGAGAGGTACATCTTATTACCTGAACATGTATTACTTGATCTTACATTTGGCATGAATCACTAGATCATTTTGATGGTAAAGATAAAGTAAAATTAATTTCAGCCAGGTTTCTAGTATCATATCCTTACCAATTCTCAAATCTGGTCCATCCTTTGGGTCAGTCTAGTTCATAGATATACAAGAACATCTGTAAATATACCAAGTTTCACAGATGTTGGAGTTAAGACTCACCTGGAACTCTGTTAATATCATCTGCCAGCAGAGGCCACTCATCTTTGGATCTTCAGAATCTTAGCAGTTTGGTCCAGGAAGTCAACAAAAGCACTGAAAAATAAGGGAGTGGAGGAAGGAAAAAAAATTTCTCCCATCACCCTCCCTATGAGGAGAAGACATCAGTCTGGTTTACTGCCTTTATTCTTGGTTGTAATTCACAGAATTTTAGATCATAACCAATTAAGAAAAAAGAAGGAAGTTATGTATGTGCAAGAGAGAGAGAAAGATATATATATGTACTATATAATGGTGTGCATACTATATAATCTGTGTGTGTATGTGTGTGAGTGTGCATGCGTGTGTGTCCATCCATACAGCTTATATAACTAGGAAATACAAGAACTGCCAGATAAACAAACAAAAAACCCCAACAACTTATCCCTATATATGGTACAGAGAGAAAATCAGACATATCTGGATTTACAGAATTCCAGTTTAGTATTCTCATAAGAAAGCCTCTCTCTCTCTCTGCCCCTCTCTCTCCTTTCTCCTTCTCTCTCTCTCTCTCTCTCTCTCTCTCTCTCTCTCTCTCTCTCTCTCTCTCTTTTTCTCTCTCTCCCTGTATGGTAATGTGGCAGTGGGATAAACTAAGCCAGGAATTTTCCCTCTGACAGGCACAGATACTTCATTCTCTGTCCTGTCTCCTATCTCCTATCAATAAGAGAGCCAGGGGCGGCATGAAAACTGATTTAACTGCCCCCCCCCCAACTCCGCCCCCAACAGATTATGTTCTCTGAACCTTTTGGATTTGGAAGTCACTGGTGATTTGGAGAGCAAAGCCTATTTGTGCTCTAGTCAAATATCCCAGTTCAGTTTACTGGAAAACTCTATATTGAGTCACAGACACCTGACTGATAATAAAATGGTACTTTTTTTCCCCATTTGCCATGGTCCCTTATAGATAGGGTGAACATAGGTTCCAGTTTTCAATAGGTGGTCCTAGTTTTCCCAGCTCAATTATTAACAGTATTCTTTTCATACACAAGTATTCCACTATGGATGAAAAAAAATGTTATGATCAACTTCCCTATAGTTGGTTCTCTTTTCTTATGAACCTCACAAGTTGAGTTACTGTATCAAGATGGGAATTGGATTCTACCTGGCATCCCGCTGAGCCCTGACCAAGTTGAAAATTTGTAAACAAATAAAAAATAGTTGTTTTAGACCCCCCAAATTTGGGGTGATTTGTCACAAACCTAAACTGCATTCTTAACATTAGCCAATTCTCTTCCATGATGATTTTTTGGGTAAAGAACTAGCCTTAAGTCTGAAACACTTACTTATATATAAACACTTCCTTCCTGATATAGAGTCCTCACAGCTGTGCTGGGCTTATTATGTTGTGTGGGAATATCTTTTCTTGTTTCATACTCAGCAGGTGCTCTTTTGTTCTGTTTACAGTATCCACATCATATACCACCAGACCAACTTCACTGCTCTATCCATCCTCTACAGGGTGAGGACAGGGCTCCTTCTACACTGCCATGAGAATGCCTGTGAAAACACACTGGCAATGGGGCATTGATGCCCACCTCTTAATGCTGATTTTGCTCTATGCCTTCTCTTTACTCATCCAGTGCCTGACTGTGTTGTGTTTTCTTCAGTGATTCAGATACCAAGATGCAATCAATGGTCAGAAGTGTTTGGACAACTGTTCTTAGTGGCTGGCAGAGAGATGATTTTTGCCATCCTCCATGACTTTTTTGTAAATACCAATCCTTCCCTGGGATTGGTAACCAGTGCATGATACTCTGCTCAAGAATGATAGGTGGCATGATACATTTACATCTTCTGAGGTTTCATTTATATCTTCCCTTCAAGTACTTGTACCCTAATGAGTACCCTAAGGCATTGAAATTCTTTCTCCATGAATTTCTAATATCTTCTTTCCCCCAAAGATTAGATGAGAGACTAATGAATTTATAGGTAACCTTGGGAATAATAAGGCTCTTTTATTTTGTTACACTTCTATTATGTTTGTTAACTAATAACACAACGAAAATAACCAACATATCTCACGTGTCTTTGACTATCCTAATACAATGAGAAAAGGTATAAGAATTATCATATCTCCTGGAACACTTTGGCAATACTGAAAATGGGTTCAAAATTTTCTTTTCCCAATAACCAGGCATTTTAGCATAAGTTATTCAGATAATTTATCAGATAATTCTTTTTTTTTTTTAAAGATTTTATTTATTTATTTCACAGAGGGAGAGAGATCACAAGGAGGCAGAGAGGCAGGCAGAGAGAGAGAGGGGGAAGCAGGCTCCCCGCTGAGCAGGGAGCCCGATGCGGGCCTCGATCCCAGGACCCTGAGATCATGACCTGAGCCAAAAGCAGAGGCTTTAACCCACTGAGCCACCCAGGCGCCCTATCAGATAATTCTTAATGAGAATAATTTTTAATCTTATTTGATGTAAGCAAGAAAAAAATTAAGTACTAATCAGGTAGAAAGTATTGAATTTAGACAGCCCCTGTAATCCCAAAGAATTAAAATGATATGAAAGAAGATTTATGAGAGTAGGTTAAAGGAAGAGTATATTTTATCTGGGAAAAGAGACCATCTTCCAGGTAAATTAATAATAATTATTACACACATGATAGATTATGATATGCAAGATGTTGACCAGCTGTTCCTTATTTCCACTGAGTACTGACTATGAGGAAATGCATTTTAAAACACAGCAAAATTTTAAAAATAACAGCAGAACTGTTGTAGAAATCACTTTTTAAAATGTAGAGTGATTATTAACATTTAAAAATGTAATTATAAGGACTATAAAGCTTCCTTTCTCAAAAGATGTATTATAAATTCAAACAAAGACTAAGTCTAACATCCTAACACATGATGGCAAGTAGATAGAGTCTTTAACAAGAGTATTTACCTTCTCATATTAAAGTTTTGTTTTGTTTTGTTTTGTTTTGTTTTGTTTTGTTTTTCCTGGAAGGCTAAACAGTAGCTTACAATGAAAAACAATGTGATTTAATTCAATGTTCAACTTTTTGAGATGGGCTATCCTCCTTGAATGTTTATTATCACATTGTCACATTTCATTTATTTGTGATCTACCTGCCTTTTTTATAAATAGGTGAAGGGAGGGGAAATAGCTTCCAAAGTCACACTGAATCCTATATTGCTTGCTACTTTGCCTGTTTTACCTTTGTACTCTCCTAGTAGCCCCATTTTCCATCCAGTCCAGTCACACTGGACTTTGCTATGCTGACAATATGGCAGCACTGGCTGCTCTTCTGCCTGAAACTCTCCTTGTACATGGCATGGCTTAGCCCTCTCTCTTTCAGAAGATTGCTGAAGTGTTACCTCCTCATGAAGT
Organism: Ailurus styani; assembly: GCA_002007465.1. Classification (NCBI taxonomy): domain Eukaryota; kingdom Metazoa; phylum Chordata; class Mammalia; order Carnivora; family Ailuridae; genus Ailurus; species Ailurus styani. The sequence continues at coordinate 2,806,942 of LNAC01000199.1, read as the reverse complement.
GTTTCCTGACAACCCTATTTTATTCTGAAGTCAACCCTCTCCATCACAATCCTGTGGGCACTTTTTATTCTCCTTTCTCTATATTTCTTGTGGTTTTTTTATATATAACATTTATCACCTTCTAACATATAATATTTTTATTTATCACGTTTACTATCTATGGTCTGATTTTTTCCCCCACTAGAATGCAATGTAATCTCCACACATTTAGGAAATTTTATCTTTTTTTGTTTTTGTTTTTGAAACATAGTGCCTTCCATGGTGTTTGGCACTCGTTATATATTCATTGAATGAATGAATGAATATAAAATGAATATAAAAGATAGATCCAATTGAGTGATTGCCCAAATCAAGTCATGGAATACCTGATTATATATAACTCCTGATTATATGTATACATTTCTTATCTGTTGTTAAGCCATAGGGATTTTGTGGTTTGAGTACAATGAATTGCAAGCATAAAAAGTAGATGGACATACACACATAACGAAACACAAAAAATAAATGTCTTAAGATCAAAAGATAATGACAGGCCTTGCTGATAGACATTTTATCTAGACTTTCAACCCCAACTACCTAGAATATTATGTTAGCCTTGATTTCTCATTTAATATTTACTAGTTCCTAATACTATTAATCTCAACTCAGATATTATGATTGCTGATTGGCAAGTCAAGGCGGGATATTATTTTTAAACTTAGAACTATTGACTCAAAGGGGAAAAAAAAGATTTGTAATTGTGTCACATAGAAACCATGTTAAATTGGGTTACCCTAGTTAACCACAGCTTGCCCTTTGCACCTACTCTTAAGCCTTGCTATTCTTTAAGCTGCACTATTTACTGAAATTTTCTATAAACCAAGAACTAAACTAAATGTTTTACATTGTTACCTCTGGATGCCTAGTAATTATTCTAAAATACATATTGCTATTTTATTCTACAGAAGGAAAAAAAAGATTCAAAGAGGTTAGTTAAATTCTCCAAATTCACACAGCCACCTGGATTCAAGCCAAGGTGTGTGGGTTGTCTAAGACCCATGTTCCTTCTACTACAGCAGGCTGCCTCCCTCGTTTTTTGATTGTTTTTGCCACTGTCTGAGAGCAGGGACATTGCTACAGATCATCAGTTCAATAGTAATTTGGCTTCCTGGCAGCCACCATGAGAATGAACTCAGGGATGTGCGGGGGGGAAAAATCTGAAAATCCTCAGTCCCCTTTGTTCCTGTCACATCATAAGTTTAGATGAGACTCCAGATCATCAAATCAGTGCCTCCTTGACTCTGTCTCCTCTGTGTGTGGACCTTTCAGGCAGATCAGTCAGTACTGCAAGCAAAACAATCCATAACCAACTATGAGGCATGTTCTAAGAAGGTTTGCTGGATCAAACCTCTACGCAACAGCACAGCTCCTGGTTTTTACCTCTACCTGGAAAGCATTTTGGTTTTTCATTGCTTTATTTTCTTGTGAATTAACTATAAATTCTCATTGGGTACGTATGGACATTTCAAGTCCATATAAAAACTGTTAAAATATTACATGCAATCTCTTTTTTTTTTTTTAAGATTTTATTTATTTGAGAGAGAGAGAGAGAGGGAGATCACAAGTAGCCTGAGAGGTAGGCAGAGAGGAGGAAGCAGGCTCTCCGCTGAGCAGAGAGCCCGATGCGGGCCTCGATCCCAGGACCCTGAGATCATGACCTGAGCAGAGGCTTTAACCCACTGAGCCACCCAGGCACCCTTACATGCAATCTCTACACACAAGTATTAATGTGAGCTTTTTTGTGGTTTTTCTTTAACTTTTTAATCCTCTCTTCTTCACACACCACTCTTTCCTGTATCTAGCTGACCCTCACTGAGGGAACTCAAGTCCCAGAAAGTGAAGGCCTCCTAAGCATATTTAATTGATCATTCATTTGTGAGCTGCTGATTTCCTATATTGGAATGCCTGAGGCACAATAAAGAATAAAAGCCAATAAATACTTGAACTTTAAGTAAAATCCATCCAAGGAATCCAATAGAATTTATTAAAAAGCAACCATCACATCTACTCACGAATGAAGAGAGTATGTGATACCTGCATTTAAGGAGTTTATAGTCTATGGATTAGTCTATGGATAGTTATGGATCACCTACATCCAGTTAGGTGATTGTAGAGAAGTGACATTCACTTACCTTCATCTATAAATATACTAATAATAGTAATAATTGTAAAATAATGGAAATTCCAATATACTTCTCAATGTTGTAGAGTTCTAGCAAAGGATAGATGAGTTTGCACACTTGAAAAGGTATAGCAGAGACATTATGTTCACTCTAAACATCACAATCTCCCTATATTTCCTTGCTTCCCTGCAGCTGCACAGGGCCATGGGGCTATTTCTTGCCAATTGCCATGAATGATGCCCAGACCAAATCATTTGAACTTTGATGGCAGAGGGATGAGGTAAGAGTACCTAAATCACTGAGTCACTGCACAGAAGACCTGTAACAAAGTTTTCATGTGTGAGAAACAAACTCTCATTTGTTAAACTACCAAGAATTTTAGTTTGTTTTTCATTAACATAAGTATAATCTTTCTTAAAGAACAGAAGTGGTCTGATACAAGGAAATATCGTGGACACACAATAAGTCTTTGCCTTAAAAAAATTCCAGGAATACTTCATTCTAATAGGCAGTTTGAGATCAGATCCTAGACTGTACAGTAAAAACCACAATTAGGAATTTAGCAGGGAGGAGTCAGAGGTGTGATTGATTTGGGATGGGATTTCAGGAGGTAAAGTAGACAGGAGACAACTACTGATGCAGACAAGGAAAATGGCATGAGTAAGGGCAGGATAGACTGGGATGTGCACAGTAAGTTGGTTGTGAGACCTGTATGTTTGCAACAGATAATGTGAGTTGTAGAATGTTACCAAATCATGAGATAATAAGCATGCTTAAAGACTGGGCAGAATTTAGATTTCATTCAAAAGCCAATGGAAATGCCAAAAAAGATTGGGTCAATGATAAAAGAAGTGATTAAGGAAAATGTCTGGCTTTAGCATTTGTAAAATATTAGTCAGGACAGTGTTTCTCAACTGTGACTGTACATTTGAATCACAGGGGGAACCTTGAAATGTTGCCTAGGTCTCCCCTAATTCCTGATTTAATTGGTGAGTCTGGGCATCAGTGGGCTTTCAAAGCTAAGCAGGTGATTCTAATTATTCTAAATTGCAACAAGTATTATGATACTGGAAATCAAGAGGTCTTATCCTCTAGAAGTCCAGTTAGGAAGATGATACACAACACCCTTTCAGGTGTGATGACACACACACAAAAATCTGTTTATTCTACCCAGGGACTGAGGTGGGATTTATAAAGGGGAAGTAATATTCCGGATCTTGCTCTGCTATTTTCAATTCTTCTCCCAACATCAGAGCAAGAAAAAACTACATTGGTGCACTTGCTGTTCTTTTCTCCATTTTTGTTTTCAAAAAACCATACTCTACAAATACAGGCTCTACAGCATAAGGTGTGAAGTAGGACCATACAAATTTCTCTCTGTATTCTATCTCATTTACCAAGCCCACACTTTAACCCCTGGATTTAACCTTCATATTAAAGAATGAGAGGTTAAGTAATTTGTTTCAGTTACTTGTAAAAGAGTTATCCAAATATCCAAATGGCCCAGTGCTTTGACCAGGCTTCCCGCCTCCTACACTTTAATTCATTTTCCAACTCAGTAACATCCTAAAAATTAGCTGAATGGGTCCAATCACAAATCATATATACAAATTATAAGGTACCAATATAGTAGCATTCTCAACCATTTGTTACATAAAACTTCTTATTCCAACTCCCTCTCTCAGACTCCCAGCAGGCATCAAAATACATAGAATATCCCAGAATATGCACACAATATTTGAGGCTGAATGAGTTTTAAAAAAAAAGAAGTCAGCTTTTCCGAAACATACAGACTTCAGCACAATGAAATATTTCCTCACTAGAGACTTTCATGATGGCGGTGATCAATTTTTTAAAAGGTTAACAGAACTCCCTTTATCTTTTTAACAAAATTATCCCAGTCATCAAAGGTATGCAGGCCAGAGACTCCAGTGTGTTCAGCTTCAAGATTTTGTAGCAAATTCCTGGTTTTTAAAAAGAACTGAGCATCTTTTACACGATCACACTTATTTATTTGGTCCATGCACTAATGTGTTGGTATGTTTATTGAGGAGAGCTTTTTGTTTTATTCTTTCTGGTTTGTTGGCTTCAAAACACTCTCTGGCCCCATAGGAAGCCATTTTGATCTAAAGAAGCCACTCTCCAAAGAGCAAGGAGCTGCTGCAATATTTATGAAATCTAAAACCTCTCTTCTTGATCTTTTTAATAAAGATCCTATAGGAAGGTGTTGAGGCTAATAAAGAGAGAAGGGAGAAGAAAAAGTAGCTTGTAAGGGAGTCTAACAGTGCACTCTCAGCAGACTGCTAAAATGTAAACAGAGAGGTGATCAATGACGGACTCTGTTTCTAAATTAAGCCTTAAAATGCATATTAATGAATGCTTTTTGGAAAAGTATATTACACTGAGAATGACACTTAGGCAAATGGAAGCTACTTTAATTTTAGATTCAGCCTCCTACTCAGCTGAGTTTCCTAAGAAACACTTGCCTAGTTAGTGGGTACAGTGGTATGGTTCATTTTTAAAGTAATTTGGAAAGGGGATTTGGGGAAAAAAAGAAAACTTCCCAAACATAAACAGGTCAAATGTGGCTCTCAACTCATCCCTGAAGGGTCTCTTAGAAAGATTCACAGCTGTTCAGTTTTATAGGGCCACCTGCCATACTGATGAAAGGGATGGGATCGCTTTGAATAGCAAGGGAAAAAAGCCAACCTCCTGGAAATGAGCATGAAAAACTGAAAAGATTAGGATTCAGTATCTCAATTGTATGAAACAACTGTGCAACGTAAAGCATATTCATGAGTCCAAGAAGAAACAAAATTAGAACTGGTCTAATTCAAATTGAATATTCTTCTGAGGGCAGTAGCACAGTGAAACCCCATCTTTCCTTTATTAAGTAAGTGGCTAGACGAATGTGATGGAGCATAAATTAAAAGGCAGGAGAATTTTAAGGGATGTGGCTGGTGTGTTGGTCAGAGGTTAGGTCATGCAGAGGGTTGCCAATCTTGGATATTATGCAGGCTGATGATGGCTTTCAGACTTTGTAAAAACAGTCAATTCCTTTCCTTTCTTCTACTTCCTCCATCCTTTTACCCCCTCCCGCATGTCATATGGCACTATAATATATAACAAATATAAAAATGGACCAACTCTGGTTAAAAATGGAAGAATGAGGGGCGCCTGGGTGGCTCAGTGGGTTAAAGCCTCTGCCTTCGGCTCAGGTCATGATCCCAGGGTCCTGGGATCGAGGCCCGCATCGGGCTCTCTGCTCAGCAGGGAGCCTGCTTCCTCCTCTCTCTCTCTGTCTGCCTCTCTGCCTACTTGTCATCTCTCTCTCTGTGTCAAATAAATAAATAAAATCTTTAAAAAAAAAATGGAAGAATGAGAACACAGAACATAGATGTGGTGAGAAGCCAGGAACTGGACTGTCTCTGTTGCATAAACTCCCCCACCAAGCCCCATCATCACTACATGGACCCACAGACATTTCTAATGAAGCTTTCAGAGAACCATTTTGAAAACTGCTCATGTCAACAACGAAGGGTACTTGATAGTTTTAAGCAAAAGATGAGCATGTCCCAATAACGATTTAGATGCTGAACATCATTCTGAGATGGGTAAAGACGGATTTGAGCCTGTGAGCTGGAAGGCAGGGCAAGGGTTGGGAGACTATCGCAGTTATCTAGAAGAAGAAGGCAAATGGCCCAAACTAGGACAAAAATCTTGAGAATGATATGTAGAGGTGATATGAGAAGACTTGGTGATTAATTGGATGTGGGAAATTCAGGGGTAAGGACAATTCAAGAACATATGTTAGATTGGTTCCAAGCACCATAACTGGCTAGAGGTGTAGAAAATGCTAGTGGAACAAATATTTATTTGGAGGGTAGGGATAAATTCAGTTTTAGTTATTTTCAGGTTGGGGTGCTTGAGAAGTTAAGTCAGAAATAATATATATGAATCTGACTCTTGAAAGAAATTCTAGTTCGGATATTTATATTTAGTGTCATTAACATAAAAATAGAATTAAAATTATACCAAAGCGGTAGACAGAAAAGAAGAATCTATTTTTTCTTAATATTTTATTTGCTTATTTGAGAGAGACAGAGATAGCAAGAGAGAGCAGAAGCAGGAAGTGGAGGGAGAAGCAGACTCCCCACAGAGCAGGACATGGGGCGCTGGGATCAGGACTCTGGGATCATGACCAGAGCTGCAGATGGATGCTTAACAGATTGAGCCACCCAGGCACCCCCAAGAATAATAATCTGTTTAAACTTGAACTCTAAGGGCAAACATCTAAGGGATGGATAATGCAAAAAATGTATATAATAGAGTCAGAAAAGATACAGTATGAGAAATAGGAACAAGGAAAATCTCAAGAAAACCATCAAAAGTTTTTAAGAAGAAAGAGATTAGCATTGTTAAATGTAACAAAGAGGTCCACAAAGACAAAAATGGAAAATACTTCTTTTGTGTTTAGGATTTAAGAAGTCCTTTGGTGGAGGGCCACCTGAAGGGCTCAGTCCCTTAAGCCTCTGACTCTTGATTTTGGCTCGGGTCAAGTTCACAGGGTTGTGAAATCAAGCCCCACCCTGCCAGGCTCCACGCTCAGTGGGGAGTCTGCTTGAGGTTCTCTCTCTCAGTCTCCCTCTGCCTGCCCCTCCCCTGCACACTATCTCTCTTGCTTCCTCTCAAAAATAAATAAGTAAACATTAAAAAAAGAATAAGTTGTTTGGGATTTAAAAAAAAAAAAAATGGAGAAGTTGTTTGGGACCATAACAAAAAAGTCAGAAACTGGGTTACAGCAGACAAGTGAATGGAAGGTTAAAAGGAACCAGGGACTACTACAGATAGGCAGGAAGGGAAAAACAAACAAACAAACAAACAAACAAAACTGGACAATAGAAGAAGACTTATGAGTAGTGGAGCATGCAAAACACTGTCTGGCAAACAATAGGTACGTAATCAATACTGAAGGAATAAATGACTGAATGACTCCCAGAATAAATGAATGAAATAAATGGGGAGAATAGTTAACAGGATAAAATTAAGGAAACATAACATGTTTATAATGATTATATTTCTTTTACATTTCTCGAGCTGCTTCAAATCCTTTGGGTAATTGAATGAGAAATTAATGATTTAATCAATCAGGAATCCTGATAGTATTCAAATTTGCCAGGAGTCTTGCCATGTTTCCTTACCCTGGAATGTATAAGGAAAGGGAAGAGAAAGGAAGGGAATTGAGCTAACATTTATTCATGGAGAGTACTTCGCTTGCATTATTGCATTTGATCTTTGAACAATCCTATGAGGCAAGTATTATTATTTCATCATCTTACAAATGAGGAAACTGAAGTTCAGAGGGGTTAAGTGATTTGCCTGAGGTCTTACATCATTATTTATATGGTACTATTCTCAGCTATCAAAATCAGCTACTATAAATACTGTATAAAAGAAGAAAATAGGTCTGTGAGTGCAATTTAAAAACCATTCTGACTGGAGAAATTGAGTGGCAATAGAATGTGTTTAGAAAAACAGCATGGGAAGCAGGAAATACTTCAAACACTGAACAAAGAGGATGAGAATGTAGGTTTTGGAATCAGATTGTCTGTGGTCTATGATGTTGGGCAAGTTATTTATCCTTTTCATGCTCCAATGTCCTCATCTGATGAATGGGATTAAAATCTTTCCTCCCTAACGCATGTTATAATTTATGCAAGATACTTGGCACAGTACTTGCCACATGGTAAATACTTAATATGTGAAAGTTATTTTTCATCGTAGGTATCATTACCTTTTATTAAACTAAAAGAGGAAAATAATAACTCTGACATTCCCTTTTAAAAGTGTGCAGAGAAAGTATGTTTAAAAAGTACTAAAGCTAATGCTAGGAAACTTTATCTTAGAGTATGTTCCATTTGGAACAACGCCAGCAGTCTCATGGGTGAAAGATATATGTGGGCTGCCAAAGAATATGAGAGTCGGGCCAGATTTTTTCCATGAATTTCCAAGAAATTCATTAAAAAGCAAAAAATAATTTCCCTATTTACATTAAAGAGTTTGTGGAAGAAAACATGAGCTCTTTCACTGAATGATAAGGTGACTTGATTTGAAATCATGGATACTCATAATCCATGACATGCGGCCATGCCCACAGGACAACACTGCTTCTGACAGGTTATCCTGCTGAGGAATGAATCAGCCCTCTCATCTTAGACAATTATTCTCTTCTGACCTGAAAACTCCAAGAAAGAGAAGGAAATTCTATTTCTCTGGATGTTCTAGAGGACAACTATCCTTGAAAAAGTGACATTAACACAACACCACTCTAAAGTTAACCACTGAATCATCTATTCTGACCATGATGTGCAGCAACCTTGAGGCAGCTACCCATCTTTGGAGGATTCCAGTCCCAGGAAGCAGTTTCAACCATGACAATGATACTTCCCTCTCTTAATATTAATGGCGCTGGCTAAATGAATCGAATGTGTGTGTGTGTGTGTGTGTGTGTGTGTGTGTGTATATATATATATATATAATTCTAAAATCAAATCCACACAAAAACAAAAGGGAGATTCTGGAGAAAATCAGGTTGACAAAGTAAAGTTATTTATTTAGCATGGAAGCTTGACCTTTGAATGGCGAAGTCTGCAGAGACCATGTCCTGTAATGGAAAAAATTTCCTTAAAGGGTGCCTATGGGAGTCCAATAGCACATAAAAGGAGAATATAGCTGAGGGCTAGAAATGATGAAAAGATGACCTGTGGTCCCTGAACATAGCTCAGTCTAAGGAAACATTTTATTAGATTGGGATAAAAAGAACAGCAAACGATTTTCTCTCCCTCACTTCTGTTCTCACTACCTCTGAGTGTAAATATCACCTATGGACAATGAACAGAAATACTACAGAGAAGCATAACTAACTGTGAGAGTATGAAGGAATTTAGTGTAAAGACCAGAATAAAGAGAGATATAAATGCAGTTTATCCCTAAACACAACTGTGAGAGGAAATATATTATTGTGTGTAAAAGCCTGGACGCCATCATCAAATCTTCTGGGACTGAATGCTATCAAGTGTTAGCAGTGTGGTCTTGGCAAGTCATTTAATTTTTCTCCCCTCAGTTTTTTAATCTGTAAAATAAGGATTACATTGGTACCTATGTCATGGTATGATGAAGAAAAGTGCTTTTCTTCTTCCTTAACTGTGAGTTCTTCTAGGGCTCAGACTATGTTTCACAAAATCAGCTTATATACCCAATTCTTAATACAGTATCTTCTACTTTTCAGAGTAGAAAATATTTGTTGGATAAAATATGGAAGAAATTATTCCTTTAATGCAACCACTGAATTATCTAATAATTTTCCTATGATACACCCAAATTCATGTTTTACTTAACGCCAAATAGATTCAAGGATAGTTTACATGATCCTTAGCTTGCATTTCTGAAAGATTATTTAATAAAAGGCATAAACACTGTAATCAAATTTGGGTAAGTCATAAAAGATAGGGATCGAAAAGAACTGTTTATTAAAAATAGTTTAACATGAATAAGTCTAATGGACATTCTAAAATCACATTGCTCCTTAGTGTTATTAGCTATATAAAATTAGGCTGTCAAATGCTGCTTTATGAATAGTCAGTAAGAAAGAAAAAGAAATCACAAGGGACAAATCACTGTCATTCACAGAAGACTACCTGGCAGTCTAAGAATTAAGTTCACTCTTCAGGGCATGCTATCCTCAGCTGTTATAAATATGCCAGAATGCCTCTGTCAGCAGGCTTAATAAAGAGGCTGCCTCCACCAATACGGCGCCTGTAAGGTGCAGTCTGTTGCTCGGAGGGAAAGGGAACAAAGACATTTTGCTTCCAATTATTGTCACTTTGCCTTTTAGCTCAACTGAGCAATTTCATGACCAGTAAGACAGACAGGATTCTCGACAATAGAGTAACTAAACAAAATCCCTCTAATTAAATGACACTTGGCAAGGGCAGAGGACACCCAGAGTCTAGTTTAGAGCAAGTTGTCTCTACATGGAGTCAGTAGCTTAACATTTGGGGGTTAGGAAAGACTTTTACATTTGCAGATGACTCCACAGCCTCATTCCGCATGAATTTTCTCAGGGGCTCACTGGTTTATTAATCCTTAAAATATGTCATGAATTAAATAGAAGTCTTTGATGCAACCATGGTTTTTTACAAGTGGTGTACAATTATAGTCCCTTTATCTATTTTTCTGCCTGCTCTCCTAACTAAATCCTTTATTAACCTACATCCCTGGCATCATTTGATATTCTCAAGTTTACATATTTAGCCTACAGTTTTCCAGAGGTCAGAAAGTGGTTTAAAGAGTGTATGTAGGAAAATCCTAAGATCTCCTTTAAGTCATGGCAATGGAGGGTCTGTGTGATTGCAGTAGAGCCAATCTGTAGCTATCCTTTAAGTCCTAGTTCTCATAAACAATGAATCTTGGATCACTGAAAAAATAATAAAAAAATAAAAAATAAAGTCCTAGTCCTCAAATCACAGAACGCTCTGGAACTCTGAGATCTAAGAAGTCCCAAGGGCCAGGGCAGGAAATGAATGGCAATATATGGCCAAGTTGTCTTCATGGACCACTGAACAAAAGAAGAGAACATACTGATTGTTACATTTTTTATTATTAACTGATACTAAAAGTCAAACTGACAGCAAGGTTGTGAAGAACTGTAAAATAATGCTGATAATCAAGTGAGTTCCTCTCATTCTAAAGAGTTTAGAATTACCTCCAAAAAGAAAGCAATAAACTTGATATGTATGAAAATTGGAAAAAAAGGAAAAGTGTTTCAGCTACCAAATTTTCAATCCAAAGAGGTGATTTAGAATTACTGAAACTTACGGCAAGTACACTAAAACATACCTACCTCCATACAGTACCAGCATTCTCCTGTAAGACACATATTAATGTGACTTTCTGATTAGCACTTTGATATTTTTCACCTTATTCTTCCCTTATGTGACAGCAAGATATAAACACTAAATTTGCTGATCTTCCTATGGCAGCATAAGTTTTATGGGACTTTCAGTATGCCATTACTCTTGCTTATTCGTTCTTTTCCTCTCTCACCTTCTATCTCTAGAGTTCTTAGTCATAGATGGGTGGCTTATGCTGACATACTGAGATTTTTTTTTTAACATTTATCTTGTGATAGGTGAAATGGTCTACACATTTTAATATCTGAATATATCCTCCATGTCTAATTCAATTCCCCAAGCAGTACAGAAGGTGCAATCTAAACATTTCAGGTAGGAGTGAGTGATTTACATAGAGAAATAATTCTGGCTAATAGCATCTAAAATGATTTATATTTTATTCATTGAGACATGAGATAGAAATCTTTCTCTACTAATGACCTTCACATTATGACATGGATCATATGGAATTTAAAATGTAATTATGAACTATAAATCCTCTAAGGGCAAAATGTTAGCCTTTTTTTTCATATTATGTTGTTTTATTACCATCTAACAAAATAATTGGTATATTGTAGATGTGTGCTGGTTTTTGAATGAATAAATAAATGAACGAGTAAATCAGTGAATTTTATTAACAATTTAATAACTCAACAAACTCACTTTGGCCTGAAATAATTAGCTCAGTGGTGGAAATAGGGGAAGCTTTGGATAAGGGAGAGGGGACTTTAGAGTCCATACCTCTATCACCTCTTCGACAAAGTCATTGGAAACAAATATGAAATCTAAATTGAAACAATTTGCTATCTTTCTATGTGTAGTTCAGTTCAAGATTTGTCAACTGCGACATTCTCCAAGAAAACTACCCCAATCCAAGTTTGTTTTACAATGAAATTCTAGAATTGGAATGAATCAGCAACTAGCCAAATCCATAAATTGTTCTTCATTTACCTCCCAAATATTTTGTGAAAATTTCCAAAATTCTGTGTAAGTGTGCCATAACATTGCCTTTCTCAATTACTCTGAATCACTGGAATATAAGCTCCACAGAGCACAGACTCAGCTCAGTTTAATAATGTATTCCAAGCATCCAAACAATGTTGGGCATATAACTGACACTAAGTATACATTTGTTGAATTTTTTAATGTTTCATCCAACTCAGTTAAACACACCAAACCTTTGATACTCTGTGCCACTGTGTGATTCTCTGCCTACATTCATTCCGTTATGTATTTGACATTTTATTGTCCAAATTATATTCTCCTTACTCAAAATCCATTTACAAAAAAAAAAAAATACAAAACCCTCACTATAATCAATCCAGTGGAGACCTTTAGTTATTAATTAGACTTCGAATTAGACACTGTTTCCTTGGGCGCCCAATAGCAAACACTGTAAGATTACCATAGAGTGGCTGAAAAAGAAGGTGCCAAAGCAAGAAGGTGAAACAGTCATCCCTACCCACATCAGTAGTTACACTTTAGAAATCACTTCTCTATACACCACCTTACCTGATAATCTTCATAATCGTTTTTGTAGAGTCAGAAAGATTCCTCAATATTGAGGAAAAGAAACTGAGGCTCAGCGAGGTTGACTTGCCTGGGTACATATAGCTAATAAAAATTTGACCAAGTGTTCACCCATTCCCTTGGAAATTTGCTTTCTATCCAGCACTTCAGGTCCACGTACATTCCAGACTTGTTATATCCTTAGGAAATGGGGAACGAACCAACAAATTCTAGAGGCAAGGATGTGTCTCACATTTGCCACACTGGATTGCCATGTAATACCTGTAATAATGAAACTGATGAGTAAAATGAACGACTAAAGGACAAGCTTTACTCTCATAGAAACAAGCCCTCCAGTGGAACAAGTCTATGTGCAGTAAAGATTGGAAAACTGTGCAGAAGACGAAGAAGTCTATAAAAGCACAGGTGGACAACCTTTCAAAGTGAAAGAGGTAATTGTAATTCTGCAGGGACATACACCCTCCAGACCATGTGGCAGCTGCTTTCCAGACCTCTGTCATACTCTGCTCTGCATGCCCCTGAAGCCAGTGGGGGAAGGAGGGCTTCTTTCCTTTCTCACTAATCATCCTTGACATCCAGTTGGCACACCCATCAGAGACAGTCTATTTGTGGTTTTCTAGGTCAGAGTGGCACTGTGTGAGGAGAGTGTCAGTATTTATAGGTAGCCTAAGGTTGTAATTAGAGTTGCTTTGCATTTTGGGGGGAACTCTGGGATACCTGTGCCTTCTCTGGAATTCCATTTGCAGATGTGGGGGTGCCTGGGTGGCTCGGTGGGTTAAAGCCTCTGCCTTCGGCTCAGGTCATGATCTCAGGGTCCTGGGATCCAGCCCCGCATCAGGTTTCCTGCTCAGCAAGTAGCCTGCTTCCCCCTCTCCCTCTACCTGCTCTCTGCCTACTTGTAATCTCTCTCTGTGTCAAATAAATAAATTTAAAAATCTTTAAAAAAAAATGCCATTTGCAGATGTGTTCCTGTGTCCTTTGAGGGAGACAGATTAAACACAAACTTAAAGAAGCTTATGCTGTAGGACCCCTCCCTTGCATGGGCCCCTTCCAAGACCCTGGGAAAAGGGAAAAGGTCCTAGCAATATCTGAACATACTCATGTATTTTGTAAATTTTATAAAAGTTGCTATATTTTTCTATTCTATCTCTTCCTTTACTGTATTTCCCCTTGTGTCTGGTGGCATTCGAGTAGCTACTGGTACATTCTGGAACTGGCTAAAGGTGGATTATATTGGAGATACATTAATTTGGGTTTATAAAATATATTTGTGTAGGTTACAGTCTCATTCCTGTACAGTTAAGTTACTGGTAACAAGGTTGTTCAGCTAATGACGGTAAGAGATGGAACTTAAACTGACCTTTGTCTGACTCCAGGGCTAATGAATTTAATGCTACAACAAATGGTTCTTCATATGTGTAGTGATCCATCAGTAGGCATTTGATTCCTTAACCTAAAGGCAGGAGTAGAGAACTTTCAGCTACTTGCCAATATCTGACAGCAGGTCTTTACCTGACCCTGACACACTTATCTAGCCTTATCCCTGATTGCTCCCTTGCTGTACACACCATAAGTGCACCACAGTTCCCTCTATTCTATTCATACAGGTCTTCTTGCACACGTCCTTTCCTTGGCCTGAAATAGTCAGACCCAATAATATTTCTATGGATTCTTATTAAGTTCTTGACTTAATAAGAGTTGATTGACTTAACCTTAAGTCCTGACATTGACAAATATAAAAACCGTAATATGCCACCACTATGAGGATACCAATGGCAATTGCTTCATGAGAATTATCAAATTAAACAATGTTTAAGGATACTCTTGGTATATAGAAACTTGTAATGCTCTGATATCTTACAATTCAAATAAGAAACTTTTTCCTAAACCTAATTATTCCAAAAATTTACATGACAAGACCAATAGAGTTGAAAAGATGAAAAGAACTTTACCATGTTGTCAAAATTAAATATAATCTTTTTATGAATGCTGGTAAAGAAAAGACTCAATTGTGTTTCTCTTTTCTCTGTAGAAACTGGCACTGCAAAATTGTCAAAGATTATACAGCCAAAATGTAGGCCAAAAGGCATTACAGAGGTGTGTTGAGCATTTCATTAACAAAAAATAACACTGTTTTTCTGGATTTGGTGCTTATTATAACATTTGTTCCTTTTTCAGAATTTGTACTTTGTTGTGATTTTTCACTCTACAGAAAATATTTATTTTGTTTAGTAATTTCATATTCTTTTTTCTTAAAGAAGAACCCTAAATTGTATAAGCTTCAGGCTCCACAAAACCTGAACTTGGTTTTGTTGGGAGGACTTTAAAAGAAATCACAGATTAATGATGTGTCTAAAGGTCTGAATTTAGATGCTGTCAGGACAACACAAGGGGTCTCCCTGGCAGCATAGAGAGAAGAAACTCACTCAGAACTAAAGGAACGTAAAGGAAGCCCTGGGGAGTCAAGAATGTGACACAGTGATGTTGCATGAATTTGTTTCCTTGGGCAATCACAAACAGTACAGAGAGAATTCTTAGTCAAGCTGCTCTCAACAGATTTGCATTTCAGTGGTGCTGATGCTAGATAGCTCACTGGGGAGATTTTTTGTTCTGTTCCTTTGTAGAAAAGTTGGGGGAAGGGTCCAGAGGATGGCTTCAGAGAGTTACCAAGTAGGTCTGCTGAAACCAGGATTATCTGAAGCCCGCACTGGCAGGTCAATAGTGACAAAAGGGTCAAGAAGTACTCTACTGAAGAAGCTATTGATCCATAGGATGCTAAGCACAGGATGAGACCTAATGCACAGAGCAGTAATTCTCAGTGGGAATCATGTCACACAAAGGGGTGTTTTGGAAATGTGTAGAGATATTTTTGTTTGTTGCAATGATTGTGGAGCACTATGGTTTACTGGTCAGGGATCCTAAGCAGTCTTCAGTATGCAGAACGGTCAAGTCTAAAAAAGACTTCTGTATTATATGCTCTCCCCTAGTTTCAAATGTGCTTCTGGATATTGACGTCGAATGGGTGATAATCCTATTTGTAAGAATTTGAGTCTTTTTATATAAATATGATGTACTTTTGTATGGTTCTAATCTAAACTGGATTTTATACCATGTGAATAATGGGACATTATTTATAACTTCCCCACAGTTTGTTCATCTCTTTCAAGTATCATGGTTGTCTTGGCAAAGGAGCACATGTCACTTCTATTACAATATATCATGCCTAAGTCATTTTGTATTTGTAGTTGTTGCATTTACAGAATTGTACCCATATACAGAAATATATTTCACTGACTTCAAATTGTTAAAAGTAAAACAAAGTTTCTTATAAGTCTTAAAAACCTATTCACTATAAATATGTGCACATTCTTATTTCATCATTTATTCTATTGTGGTAGTCCCTGAACATGTTCATACTATCAAAGAATAATTCAGAGTTGTTTACATAGTTATTTTGCTTGCTAAAAATTAGTTTCTCAAATATGAGAGAATAAGCTGGTAGGTTGAATAAAATAATAAAGGCAAAAAAAAAAAAAGAATTTATAAGAGGAGGGAAGCTCTCGCCCAGCAACAGTGAATCTTGTGTGTACAAATTGTTGGTGAAGCCTGTTGGCTGGAAACTAACGTGGAAACATTTGGACTTTAAAGAGAACAATAAGGTTATGAGAGAAGACAATTTTAATGATTATGGATTCCCTAGAAACCCTTGAGAGTTTTAGATGTGAGCACTCATGACAGGTTGTCTGTGTTAAGTCCCTGGGTTAGGTCTGCCCCATACCCTTCAATAGAGTTTTTAAATGTTGACATGCACAATATTTTATTTTAAATTACTTTTCTTTTATATGGCTCTAGGGATATTATTAAGTTCTTAGGAGTTAGGTAAATAGATGGGTTACATTAGCTATGACTCATATAAGGAGAAGACAGGGTTGTCACAAAACGTTCACTATGAGAAAGCGTGGAGCAGGGCGCCTGGGTGGCTCAGCGTGTTAAAGCCTCTGCTTTCGGCTCAGGTCATGATCTCAGGGTCCTGGGATCGAGGCCCGCATCGGGCTCCCTGCTCAGCGAGGAGCCTGCTTCCCCCTCTCTCTCTCTGCCTGCCTCTCTGCCTCTTTGTGATCTCTCTCCCTCTGTGAAATAAATAAATAAAATCTTAAAAAAAAAAAAAAAAGAAAGCATGGAGCAAAACAGCAGGAGAAGCTCATGCTTAGAAGCCTTTGGCTTGGACTCTCTCTCTCTCCGTAGGTCTCCCACAGGCGGAAAGGGGCCCCTAGCAGAGTATAGATGAACGGACTTAAAATAAATTAGGTTTTATAACTCTCACATGCCTCTGGAAGGAAAGTAGAGTCTTTCATTTTGTTTCTTTTAAGTAAATGAACCACTGAATAGAAAGGAGATTTGGGAAGTTTGCTGTTTCAGAGAAATTATAAGTAAAGAAGAAAATGAAAAGAATTCAAGATTCCCTTCAGAAACCGTGTAGATTTGGCCTGAGGAAACTCAATGGAGCATCTTTTAAAAATCAATCATTTTAAATTTTATTAGGAACAAAAACAGAAGTAGATTCATAAGCCATGACTTCTCTCCAGCTTCTAATAACCAAAAACAGCTAGGCCTTGTTGGATATGCTTGCTGCCAAAAAAATTTATGGCTTTATAAGATAAATGGCCAGATCAGTGTGGACATAATATTATTCCAGAGAAGGTGTTTCACATATTGGAGGGCAGACATACTAGCAATTCACCTTATTACTAATAGTAGTTACATCATGATTTTTCTCAAAATGATGAAGACTGCCGTGCTCTCTCTCTACAGTCATCAATTCGAGTGGCAATTACTAAAGGGGTTCTTATTTCCCAAATCACCTGTCCATATCAACACCCACTCATTACTTCTCTTAATCATATGGTCATCTTAAACTTTCTCCTGGCACTATAAATAAACCCATAACCCAGATAATATCTCATCTTAGTTTTCACCTGTATCTAAGTTGTACCCCTTTGGAACAGCCTCAAAACCAATTTCTTTCCTAGACTCCACCTCTCTTGCCAGCTCTTGGCTTCCTTCCTGCTGGTGTCTGCTTCCCTCTATAATTCATTAGCAGCTCTGATGATAAGTAAAGGTGGATGGAAAAGACTTAGCAAAAGTCATTCTATCTCTAGAAGTCTCAGAAGTTCCCCAGCGTTCTCCTACTCAGAGATACCATAGGATAGCATACTAATGACTTCATTCATTCACCTATTCACTGCTGGCTGAGTGTCTGTCCGGTGCCTTCGGTGTTGAAGATGGTTTTAAGTCCAATACCCTATCACAGGGTCTCAGAAAGAACACAGTCCCATCATGGGGACAGCTATTTCCTGTCACTTGTCAGCCTGCTGCCAAGGTGGCAAGCACCACAGAATAAGGAACTCCCACGAAAATCATCAATAATTAAGGGCCACTTAAAAACTCTCCTCAGCCCTTTGAAAGCTAAGGAAAACAAAGGGCAATTTAAAAACTGGGCAATTTTTAAAAATCTTTCTCTCTCATCATGAAGACTTTGTTAAACAAAATTTATCACTAGAAATCCTAAACCTCTTCTCCAGAATACAAACTGTGGTGGTAATGGCTTAGAACTACAACCACATGAGAAAACTTGTTAGGCACTAATGTGTATGCAAGCAGAGTGTCAAAGAAATATTCAGCATCTTAAAAAGCAGTACATAATTTCTATACTGCTTTTCATTCATATGTTTGCAGGACTTTTTCTTTAGCCTAAACACGGTAACCCTGCTTAACGATAACCATGTAGGACGTTACTTGCTACTTAAAACAGATTTAAAATAAAATAAATGCACTGAATTGGATTATTTGACTTCAGAGTGCTTATACCACCAATCTTGCCTTTCCAGCAGCAGCTGGAGAAAGACGGGGACAACACCATGCTTCAGTTCAGCTTTACTTTACAGCCTGACTGACTCCAGATGCTAGGATTACTCTGGAAATGTAATTAGTTTCAATTAAGTAACATCTGGCCAAATATAAACATATTTGGGATTCAGGTAAAGAAAAGCACATTCCTACAGAGCAAGCTCATTTACTAAACAGTCTTAAAAAAAAGGTGGAGAAATCCTATTTAGGTTCATCAAGAAGGAGCTATTTTATTAGAAGTGGCTTTTGAAACATATTTTTTGATATTCTCCATCTTCAGGTTTCTGGATTAACCTCCAATATAATTACAAGAGCCAAAATTGGTTTATGGCATACCAGGTCAAATTCTAACCCATCTGAAATCTCTGCATCAACCTCAGCCAAGAGTTCATCTATTTCAAGGAAGAATTTGAATCTATTTTCAACATGACAAAAGAAGCATCTCCTTGGAATTGGCTGTAGTAGGATTTGAATTGCACTTGCATGAGATATTATGTATGTGGGTAGAATTTGGCTTCATGATAACTGTAAGTAATTCTTTACATGGGAGCTGTACATAATGATGTTGATGATAAATCTCTAATTTGATGTGCAGCATGTAGAGATCAAACCAAACACTGCCAAGCTTAGTGGGAATAAAAGTCATGTTTCATTAGAGAAATTTTTCTGCACATGTGCTTATGAGGCCATAAGCACTACACACTTCTATTCAAATTTGAGACTTTAGAAAATGTAGACTTGCCAATGGCTTGAATATTGTCAACATAGACAGAAGACTTCAATCTGTAGCTATAAATTGGTAAATAAATCACGTCCTGGAAGACCTAAGTGGGAAAACATTTGGTTTCTTGCTCATTTCCATGTTTGTAATACTCAGATGAAATTCCCCTTAATCATCACCCATAATAAAGAATCAAATCAAAAAGCATGTCTAACCATAGGAGGTTGAAAATTTGATGATAATGTAGCCTTTTCTAAATAGAGGCTCTCTACTAAATAAATGTTTTTAAACATTTTTAAACTCTGTGAGTTCTCTACTAAATAAATGTTTTTAAAGCACTTTGACACTCTACCCTTCTGTACCAGAAAGAGTTAGACTAACTGCAGGTATCACATTTTACTTCCTGAAAGTAGCTTTTTCATTTGACCTATTCCATGTATAGAAGAAAACTGTCATCAGTAACAAATTTCAGTCAATCCATATTTCAATCCAGTCAATCAATTAGCATCATTCCCCTATTCCTTGCAGCCTGGTTCAGTTAATGCAGACTGTACACATAGAATAAACAACACATATGATAGTGACAAGATATGATTTTCAGTTACTAAAAAAGAACTTCAAATTTACTTACTATGTATTTCCTTAGCATTATTTACCTCTCTAATTCATAGCCAAAATTCAATTTACTTTGACTTTCTCCATTTTCTCATCACTCTCTCATCCTCAAACCATGCTCTATTTTCATGATTTCACTGAAAAACACATATTTCTCAATGCTTTTCTTAACGTTATCTCCATGACAAGTTGAACACAAAATGAATTTTCCCTCCATACGGAAATATTCTGCCGCCTTGGCTTTCAACCTACTAGACTCTTGCTTCTATTCCCAGGTCCCCACCCATTCCTTTCCTGTCTGCTGTCCCTCCTTCCTCTGCATCATCCTTAAATGTTGGTGTGGCCTTGGGTGTTCTCACACTATGTAGTCTCTATGGCTGATCCCATTTATTAACTTCAACCACCACGTCTATGCTGACAGCTAATAAATCTATACTTTTCGCCCATATTGCCTTTCCAAGGTCCATAATTGTATTTCTAACTGCCTACTAATTACTAAGTGATAGGTGTTGTCTAGATATATCCAACTCACTCTCTATCCAAAACGAACCTCTTTAACTCTCTTCTTTATAAACTAGCTCCTCCTACTGAATTCCCAATGTAATGTGTCCTATCATCATCTACATAATTTCCCAAACCAGAAACATGAGTATCATCCCAATTTCCTCTATCTTTCTGATTATTGCTAATGCTTCAGTTTGGGTCCTCATCTTCTCTCATTTGGATAAGTACAACAGCTTCATATCAGCTTCATTGCATTGAAACATGACCTCCCCACTTTGAACTCCAGGCCTTGACTATCCATTTTTCATAGTCTAAATGCAAGTCTGATATCACTGCCTTGATTAAAGGCTACAAATGGCAATAAAATGCCAATTTTTCAAGAGTTGTATACCATGAATTGTTGTGTACTAGATTTTTTTTAGTCAACTTGGTTAAACAGAAACTGTTTCCTATAGAGTTTCAGGTCATAATTGACCAAAAGTGAGACTGAAGAGATTTGGGAGGCAAAAGTGAAGTAACTGCCATTACCCTGTGAAGGTCATTGTTTAGAGATAATGAGACAATACGTATGTGCTGGACATTTCCACTTCAGGCTCTTTTCCATTCTACTTCCAGTTTTTCTTCATTGATTGCCAACCATGCTAAGAGACAGAGGCCTCAAACCAATGAGCAGCTTCTATACTACATACTCACAGAGGTGGAAGTCACCAAGATTAACAAATGTCCACAGACTTTTATGCAATTTTAATCTTGTGTAAGGTCTACATCTTATGATAAATCCCTTATTTCATAATACTCCCTGCGTGAGTCGTGACTGACACATCTGATGCACAATCCCCAGGTACAATACTGCTGTAGCTGAGGTCCTCCAAACATGCCCTGCTCAGAAGTACTTGTGCCCATGTTCTCCCCGACCCACCATTTATTTCCCCATACTAGTCTTCTTCCCATGTCTCACTGACTATTTCCTCTCAGTCTCAGGTTCCAATCCATTAACACCTCTTGTCAGAAGGATTTCCCCACCCTGCACATAATAACTGATGTTATTGGGGCACCTGGGTGGCTCAGTGGGTTAAGCCTCTGCCTTCGGCTCAGGTCATGATCTCAGGCTCCTGGGATCAAGTCCCACATTGGGCTCTCTGCTCAGCAGGGAGCCTGCTTCCTCCTCTCTCTGTCTACTTGTAATCTCTCTCGCTCTCTGTCAAATAAATAAATAAAATCTTTAAAAAAAATAACTGATGTTATATTAATCACTATGACATATAATTAATTGATGTAGTTTTTTTATTACTAAGTTATCTCATTTATCTCCTGTTACCTTCCTAGATTGTGAGATCCCTGAAGGTAGGGACAATGTTTAGGCAGTACCTCCAAAACCTGGCACAGAACTTATCAGTGAGATCTAAAATAGTAGCCAGATAGAAAACCACCCCAACCAACAAAATCATCTGACACATGGAATGAAATTCTTCATTTACAAAGTCCTCAAAAGGTCCAACCTCAAAAGAACCCATAACAACTGAGATGAGACCTTTGCTATCAAGTAGAGATATTTTGCAGAGTTCAAAACTCCAGTTCAGTGCCCAAAATACTGGTATCCCTACTTCCATTTCATTTTACAACCTCCTTAAAACTCTCCAGCCATACTCCATCCTTTGCAGCAATAGTTTTCAAACTAGATCCCTGAAATTCTGAGGTTTCCTTGAAATTGTTTCAGTGGTCCCTGTGGGGGAGGAGGAATTAATAACCCTAGGAAACCATAGGAAAATGTAAGTTATCTTACTCTCTACTCTTATTATGTGATACTCCCCTGTAGGCTTTTATTGAAAAGAACAAAAAATAAACAAACAACAAACAAAGAGATGTTCTTTGTTTAAGTTAAAAAAAAAATCCCTGGCCTACAGAAAAGTGTCAAAGCTCCTTAGCAAATCTAGTCAAGATCTCCATGAACTATCCCCTACCTAAGTCTGCAGATTCTTCTCTTGCTATCTCCTCTATACCTTTACATTTGAGTAGTTACCCAAAATACAACTCTATCGTAAGATAGCATTGCACTGACATTATCTTCCTAACTGACTCTTACAGGACTGTGAGTATTGTGAGATGGGCTTACAGTGCTTAGTCCAGCCACTGACATAGTCAATAAATAGTTCAATCAATAGTTCAATCAATCGCTGCTCCATAAAACCCTCCCACATATAACGATCATAATTCATCAAAATACTTTAAAGAAGAGAAGGCGCAAAGGAAATGGAAGGTAATTCTGTATATTTAGAATGTGCTACCTGATTTCCATACATAGTCTATGTGAGCCTCACAAGAACTCTATGACAGTGATAGAATTGTTTCCATTTTATAGTTAGGAAATTGTGGCTCATAGAAGTTAGGTAAATCATGCACAATTGGCTATCTAGGAGAATGAAAAGGATTTTATTTCAGGGTTGCCTGACTCCAAAGCTGAAGTCTTTATGCCATACCACGTGTGTGATGGTTAATTTTATGTGTTAACCTGACCAGCTAAGGGATGCTCTGATAGCTGGTAAAACACTATTTCTCTGATCATTCTCTGTGTGTGTGTGAGGATGCCTCCAGAAAAGATTAAGATTTGAAGCAGTAGATTGAGTGAAAAAGATTGACCTCATCAACATGAGTGGTTATCATCCAATACCTTGAGAACCTAAATAGAACAAAAATGTGGAGGAAGAACAGATTTGCTATCTTACTTGAGCTGGATTTTAATTTTCTCCTGCCTTTGGACATTAACACTCTTGGTTCTTGGATGTTTGGACTCAGACTGGGACTTCTACCATCAATTCTCCTGGCTCTCAGGCCTTCAGATATGGACTACAACTCCACCACCCGTTTTTCTGAGCCTTCAGCTTACCGATGGCAGATTGTGGGACTTCTCAGCCTCCAGATCACATGAGCCCATCCCTCCCAACAAATTTCTTTCTAACTATCTACATGTATATCCTATCGGTTCTGTTTCTCTGGACAACCCTGATTAACAAAACATATAAATAACATATGTTGATGCATATTAAAATGTGACACCAAAGAAAACTGACCAAGAGAGTGTGTCTGGTCTACCAAAGTCCCCCATAATATTCAAGGCTGTTTATTTTTCCAAATTTTCCTGGCAACCAAGATTTTAAAATAAAACATTCCTTTCAAAGAATAGCAGGTATATGCCACCTACTCAATCAATTTAATAAACATTTATTTAGCACCAACTAAATGCAAGTCACTGTATATAGCTTTAATGGAGATATAAAATGAGAAAGGCATGGTCCTTGCCCTTCAGGAGCTCATAATCTAAAAATATACATTAACAACTCTGAATGGAGGCAGATGGTGATAAGTGCTATAATAGAAGCACTTACAACGTGCCAAGGAAGCATAAAGCACAGAGAGATTAATTCCAACCGTGGAGTAATAAAACACCTTGGTAAATGTATCTTTCACTATATACCAAGAAAGTCTTTTATGACCCAAGCCAAAGGATGCATTTCTTTGTGAAATACCAGAGCTTATTCAAGAAACTAATAGACACGGCTTTTGTTAGCAAGAATAGAATTTAACAGCAATAGAGACAGCTCTACCTATGTGTGTTCCCCATAGCAATCAGAGGAAACCCAGGGGCCTCTTTATTTAAAGGGCTCTCAGTCTGTTTGGAAAAGACTGTACGTGGTTCTGCCTACAAATCCATGCCCATTCACAGCATTTCTTTTCAGTTCACTTGTGTGCTTAAAGTGAGACTGAGTAGTCAATCTTGATGTAGGAAATGTAGATTTCAGAGGATACAGCTCAGGCCTAACCAATGAAGGATGAAGGAGCAATTTTTTTCTTTTTTAATAAGAAGCAACTACAGCGACTTATCTAGTTGAAACTTTGATTCAAAGGACTTAAATGACTGTGACTGAGGCCAACAATGCTAAATGACTTCCTTGATGTGCCAAGTAGATTTATTAGGTTCTGGCAACACTGTATCAGACGAAAGTCATTAGACCAGAATTAAAAGTGAAAGCACAGACAATTCATACAATTCTATCATTAAAGGATCAATGTGTAAAAGTTGCCCTGTTGTTTACAGATTGATAGTACGTTGTATCGACAAAGGAAAATATAGATCATTCACACTAACAGCATTTTAGAATAAAGAAATTCTTAGTTAAGGTAAAAAAAAAACCATATACGGTTTATTTTGCATGAGTTCCTTTGTAAAAATTAACAATTTTCTTAAGGAAGATATATCCATGGGAAAAAAATGTAAACTAATAAAAGGTCAATGTGTTGTTATTTTTTAAAAGCTGTCTCCCTCAGGATATTCAGATTATATAGGAGAGAACAGGTAGGATTTGCCAAAAGCCAACAGGGTGATGAAAAGTTCTGCTTCTGTGAAATCATGAATTTACTTTAGACAGAATGAAAAATTGATGAGGAAGTGCCCATGACCTTATCACCTCCCTGTCTCTTTGAGTCCTTTCTTTCTCAGTTCTAGCATTCTCCATCTTTCGTTCTCCCAGTATCAAGTTCCCCTCCGGCTTCAGAGATAAAAAGCTTCTCCTTGTCTCTGGGAAAAAAATCCTTTGCTACCAATATAGTCTTTTATTATAAAAGACATGTATTTTGTCCTTTATTTTGATGGGAACTAGTGGTTTCTAGCTCTAGAACTAGTCCCAGCCATTACCATTATGCTTAAACATTCTCAGTATTTACCAGTTACACCCTCCAAATCTGATAACCCGGTCTGTGTCCTCAGAGAGGTGATCTCTCTCTTTTTAACTCCTGACATCTCTTTCCTATGAAAAGGGCTCAATTAACATGACTCTGGGCTTCAATCTGATACTGCCGAGGTGATGTGACTTATGGGACTCATAAATTTGGGAGGGAAAATGAGGCCTATTGAGCTAATCTCCAGCTGCTTCTTCCTGGTGGTGAATCTGCCTGCTGAGAGCGTATGTTCTCTGCTTCTCCTTAGCTAAGTCTTAAACATTCAGGTACCCACATCAGCCTATCCAGATGTAGAACTGACTGTGATCGGATCAGTAAATGAGCTGACTTTTAGAATTCTGTTCGGAAGTCCATCTGGACCCCATTTGGCTCAGCAGTAGTAACACTGTTGTTTTCTTTCTTTGCTCTTTGTTTTATTTGTTAATTATTTCAATACCTAGAGTTAGAAGAAAACCCCAATCACATTTCACCTATGAAACTCTCTCCTCCCATGGCTTCTGGTACATACTTCTGTTTTTCCCCCCACCTCTCTAATGGTTCCTTCTTTGTTGTTCTTTTATTAGGTTTTAATCATTCCTTTTTTTCTCGTCACAAAAATTTCATGTTGAATGTACTGTTTCTCTATTTTTTTCTCTCCCCCCACACGTCCCACATACACACATAGACATACATATGTATATGTTCACACACATAAACATACACATATGTGTTCTCGCCGCACACACAGAGGAAGCTCAATATGTTTCTCTTGCACTGAATAGATCTTCAGACTGTTCTTCACTAATACTCATATTTTGCGATTAAAAATTACCATTAAACCAGGCATTCCACATCAAAAAGTGGAGTAGTTTTAGGCACCTGCAATTTAATCACTGTATCCTAGCATTTGCTGATAACTGACTTCATATAATTATTAATTTCCAGAGCTTTACTTATATATTCTCAATTACGGGCGCCTGGGTGGCTCAGTGGGTTAAAGCCTCTGCTTTCGGCTCAGGTCATGATCTCAGGGTCCTGGGATCAAGGCCCACATCGGACTCCCTGCTCAGTGGGGAGCCTGCTTCCCCCTCTGTCTCTCTACCTGCCTCTCTGCCTCCTTGTGATCTCTCTCCCTCTGTGAAATTAATAAATAAAATCTTTAAAAAATATATATATATATATTCTCAATTAAATCATTATCAATAAATTCCCACAGAAAATCTATATGCCAGGCACAATAATAGATGAACAAGAGAGTCATGTATGAAACAGGCATGGATTATAATAGGGAGCTTAAAGAAGAGGAGACAAATACTAAATATCCATAATTACAAAATGTGATAAGTGGTATGGGGGGCAAAGAGGGGCTGTTATATAAAAAAAAGAGCAAAGGAACTAGTTTACACTGGTAGGTAAGCAAATGGCTTGCTCGGGAAGTGACGTTTGAACTGAAAACTGAAGAATGGGTTGGATTTTATGCGATAGGAAGAAATTATAGTCCTTAGAATGAGATCGCAGACATTTGTTTTATTGTGCTTCATCAGTGACATACATGTAGCATATATTCAATTTCAAGTTATCAAAGTTATAAAATAAAAAGAAGCTTTATATACAAGCTTTTTATAGAATTATAGGATAGATGGTATTTATTAAAATTGTAAGGTTGTATATGTATACACACACACACACACACACACACACACGTTTCTTACAGGAACCCCGTGAACTTAACAGGCAGCTAGAATCAAATCAGTCAAAGGCTCTTGGTAGCCAGCTTTAAAAAATCTGAATCTTCACCAACCAAGAAGTTTTTAAAACAGCTTTGCAACAAGAGATGCAACGTATACGGCTTTGATCACCTTATAGCAACTCCTTTGAAAATGATTTCTGGTAGGAAAATGACTCCAAATGCCTTGATTCCCAATCATTTTCCCCTCAAAGTGAAAATGATGAAGATGGCGAAGACAACTGCAACCGCACGAGGCAGAGCGTGAGCCTCGTATTCAGATAAGCCTAAAATTATACCTCAGGTATGAGTCCTCTTTCCTCATAATTTAAATTTAAAGAAATGTTTAGAGTATTCTGAATGCAACCTCTAGACAATATGCTTACTATATCCCAGAACAGCACATCCTAACTTCATCTCCACGTCATCTGGCAGGTGTACAGCCATGAAGTCACAGGGGAATGCCTCGCAGTTGCTACGTGTAGCATTTTATGTCTTAAAGCAGCAGCTTAATTATTCATATCATTATCACTGCTTCCCAGCAAGAATTTTTTTAAGTTTAAATTATGTAGGCTTCTGACAAATGACAAAATTATTATATTAACACTAGTGCAAAAACATATACAAAAGAACACTAGTACTATTATATTAACACTATATAAACACTATTTAAGTTTAAATTATGAAGCCTTCTGACAAATGACAAAATTATTATATTAACACTTACTGACATTGGTTGAAGTTTAAATGGAGATTCAGAGAATGTGTGTAAAATAGTCAATGAGATAAACATCAAACTTCATTTTTAGCTCAATGTACATTTTGTGAATTTCGCTTTCCTTAGAAAGGAACATGTGCAACCGTTCACAGACATGAAACAAACAGTAGCTGCATTTCTCATATTTGTTAAATGGCTATTTCTGAATCTTTTAACCAAGGAGTGATTTTGGTTTGCCATTTAGGCAATTTCCAGTGCTATGTGCATAGGATCCATCTTAGACATTAGACAAGAGCAGCGAGGTTTCCATCTAGATGTCACACCCCTCAACAGCTCAGACTAGAACTTCGTCCTAAAGGGACTGGTGCTCAGAAAGTATGGCTCATTTCCCAGAAGACTAGTTAAGGTTTCAAATACACAGTTAAGAAAGAAAAATGAATAAACAAATTGGACCTGTCAGAGCCTGCATCACCAGTCAGAGGAGCAGAGAAGGAGAACGAAGAGAAAAAAAGAATGTGGCCTTGTCCCATTCCAGGGCAATGCACACGGTTTAGGAAAAATCCTTTTGCCTCTGTTTACCCACCATGAAGACTGATGTAGTTCTTGTAGGGAGAGGAGACATACACAAGGGAAGCAACCTGACAGTAGAGCACTGCCACGAAGCACCCCTTAGCTCACGCTATCCTCCTCTAAGGCAAGACTGCATAGAGACTGCTGACAATGTCACATGCTGAGCTCATTCTGTGCTTTGGTGGGCATGATTTGTTCTCCTGATAGAAGACAGGAATTCACTAGGGACACAGATGAGACTGTCACACTCATTCCATCTGTGTGCTGAAACAGATAAGAATGCCAAAAGTGGTGAGGTGGGGATGGCACAAAGTAGTTGCAGGATCACTCAGCCTCCTTTCTTGGCTGAATCATGGGTCATGGCCAAGGCAGTCATCCTTTCCACCTCTTGTGAGGGAGAAATCCTCAACAAACACCACCAAATGTGATGAGGAGAGGAGAGGAGAGGAGAGGAGAGAATGAGAGAGGAGAGGAGAGGAGGGAAGGGGATAGGAAGGGAAGGGAGAGGAGGGGAGGGGAGAGGAGAGGAGGGAAGGGGAGAGGAGAGGAGGGAAGGGGAGAGGAGAGGAGAGGAGGGAAGGGGATAGGAAGGGAAGGGAGAGGAGGGGAGGGG
>LNAC01000199.1:2725050-2777642 GCA_002007465.1 Ailurus styani | reverse complement strand
GAAGGAAGGAGGGATGGAGGGAAGGAAGGAAGAGAGAGAGAGGGAGGAAGGGAGGAAAGGAGAAGGGAGGGGAGGGCGGGAGGGAGGAAAAAAGAAAGAAAGAGAAAGGAAGGAAGGAAAGAAAGAGAAAGAGTCCATTACAGTTCTTTCAAATTTAGCTTTAAAATGCTTTTGGAACTTCAGGCTGTTATTTTAAGCAGTACCATCCCACTGCACAGATGAATATAGATTTCGATTCCTCCGTGTCTAACACCTCTTCATAAAATAGCCTCCCACGCTTCACCCCCAAGCATCCCCACATCCTCCCCCTAAAGAGCAATTAAACCCCATTACCCTTCAGCAGGGCCACTCAGGCACAACGGACACTGACAGCCTGTGAAATTGTCATCAGATAATCACCATCAAGGTGGCTCAGCCTCCGTCAAGAGCAGCCAGCAGGATTCAGCCTGGAGCCGGGAAAGCTGCTCTAGCACTCTCAGGAATCCCACCCACGCTCAGAGAATCTTGACTCTGGGGTTTTCCCTAATGATGAGTCTCCTTACTGGAAGAAAGTCTTCTGGGACGTCCCTTAGGGGAAGGAAGCCGCTCGCCTTGTCATTTCTTCACGGTATCACCGCCACCAGAATGGGTGTCCTTGATGTGGCTGACTCCCAGGACCCTGGAGGGAATAGAAGTGCTGCTGTCATCTACATATCATTAAAGAGAACATCACGGCAAACCACTAGGTACTATCGAATCACCAGGAGTGAGTCATGAATGTCCTGTGGCAAACCCCAGCCTTGTCAGTCTTTCTTTTCTCTGGGTACCACTTGGTCTGAGAGCCCAGCGTAGGGACCCCCGGAGTACAGTATGTTCTGTTCCGTGTTCCTTCTTTACCACCGACTCTGTAAGGTGCAAGGACAGTTTTCGTAAGTCACGTCAGCCTATTAACCTTCAGAATATTGACATTTTCCAGTCTGGCAAGTAAATGAGTCTTGTAAGAAGTGGAGGTAGATGGTCCCCACTGTGCAGCTCAGAGGGCAGCATTGAAGTCTTCCAGCCTTGCTCAGAAAGGGCAGCCGCCCCTAGCTTCCCTCAGCACAACCTTTCAACAGACAACCAACAGGAAAAACTTACATTTGCACCTTTTTTCCTCACCTCAGAGAAGCACAGAGAAGCAGATCAGTGGGCTATAATTAACAAATGTTCACTGAATGCTTGACGCATCTAAGCTTCCCGTAGAAGAAGAAGAAGGGGAGCTATGAAGGAATTCTTCGCACGAAATTAAGGAGGGAAAAGGAAAAAAAAATAAACGCAAAAACAGGCTTCTTCACATATTTACATGTAATGAAGTCTATGGCTTTTATATCAGCAATAAATTAATTTTATGAACTCACGGCTTATAAACATTTAGAGAAAAAAAAAGTAAGGTAAACATTATCCAGCTCGTAAGCTAAAGAGCTGAAATGGACCCTCGAGATTACCTTGATTAACCTTTTCCATTTACCAGTAAGGGAAACAAGAGCTCTGGGAGGGAGCTGGCTGAGAGCTGGCACACAATGGGGGACACAGAATAACCACGTCTCCAGCTGACCAATAAGTGGGTTGTCACAAAATTAACCAGAAAGTTGGTACCAAAGAATCAGAATGTCACTGGATTCCCAAGCCTGTTTGGTTTCTTCCGGTATTTTTAGATATATGTTATTTGGCTTATTTACACAAATAAAAAGTCAGAAAACCACAAAAGTAGTAAAATACCTATTCCTAGATAATAAAAAGACAATTAAAGAGAGAAAGGGAAGTAATAAACAGGTGCTATAAAATCTGACTAACGCAAAATCCAGGGAAGATGGCAAGGAGAACTGATGCATTTGGGTGAAAATTATTTCTATATATGTTAGGTATGGAAATAACAGCTAATAATATTGTCTTATACAGCTACTTCTAGATCAACTTTAATGAAAACAAGCATCATATGTGCCTTCTAGAAAGGTATGTGATGGGGATGATATTTTGGAAAACTTCCAGGTACATCTGATCTCTTTTTAATACAGATTTTCCCTTCTCCTTAAGCTTTGTATCATTAGGGTTAGGCCAAGAGATTCATGCCTAAAAGAGGAAAGAAGAAAGAGGTAATATGGTCATCCACCTCAGAGGGATAAAAACTTACTTTGGAGAGAGTGGCTATCTATGTTTTGGGGGAAAGGGTGGTAGAGCCTTGGGAGGAAAAGAATGGCCAGGTGAAGGGGTGAGAAGTGTTTTCACTTTCTTCAGCTCAGAGTATAGAGAGGGGAGGTGGTAGAGGATGAAATGCTAAAAGGTAGACACAGCACATGTGGGGTTGGGAGGATCCAAACCCAGAGACTAGGACCCCACTGCTCTACACACAAACCAAGGGAAACTACATCTTAGGAAAGCCTTGGTTTGGGCTCAGTACTGAATCCAACATGGTGTGATACTCTCCATAATGTAGCTTGGCTGAGCAGGTGCCCTAGTGCAGCCTCCCTGAGCCATGCACGCTGCAGACAAACATGTACAGAAGCATGAAGGATTTGTGTGTGTGTGTGTGTGTGTGTGTGTGTGTGTGTGTGTGTGTGTGTGTTTTGGGTCAAGCACGCATTGGGCTCATAGATAGTTGGAGATTTAATAGACTAGAGTAGACCCTGAGTAAAGATAGGGTAGTTATCTACAGACTTCTTCATATGCAAATCCCTCTATTCAGATGTTTCTCTAGATTTCCCCTTACTTGTTGAACAGAAACTTGGCTCTGCCTTAAGGACACTGTGTCTAAGTGGTGGTGGTTTTATCTTCCACATTCTCCATATGACTGTCTTTCGAGGTGGGGTAGGTGTCTTTGTTCTTGCAATCCCCTTAAAAACCCATTCCATCTGACACACCACCCACATACACTTCCTTCTCACAGTAATCCACAGACTCTGATAAGTGGGGGTATGAGCATCACTCCTTTTTATTTCATGAAACTTCAGATACTGGTTCACTGACATTCTCACAAATGTACTTGGGTCATAACTGGTATTTCTTTTTCTACTTGGTTACATAACAAAGCTTCCAATGTGCTTGCCTTTTAATTCCTTGACTTGTTCCTTGATTTACTTGTCACTGGCCTGTTCCACATCTTCCTGTTGCTCCTGAAAATACTAGAAGTGTGTTGACATTTTTACTCCATGGGCCTATCAACTTGTTGGATATCTTCATCTCTTCCAAGTAACCCACCTTTTTCACGGGGTGCTTCCTGGGGTGGAGACAGCAAAGTCCTGGTTCCCTGAGCCTAACTGCACATCCCTGGCCACAGTGATTCGTTCCAAATGGGAATATGATCTATATGGCTCAATAAATATAAGGAGATGTTGTGGAGAAAGCAACTTTCCTGATCCTCTAAGAAAACCACCTGAAGAAGTTCTTACTCTTTTTCTGGACAATGCAGTATAAAGATTTACCATCCAGAACTGCTATGGCCAGTCTTACTGTGATGCTGTACACTTCTAGATCAAATCATATCTGAAATTAGATAAGCAAATAAGTCTCATTCTCTACTCCACTGATGCACAAAGCTAAGAAATGGTCTGGGCAAAGCAGAGGCCAAAATTACTAAAATAAATAAGTAACCAAAGCTTTGACTGGCTGAGACACACCAGTAAACTTTCAGAAGAGGCCCCTTTGTTTCTCAAACTGTGGATTGGTAAATTTAGTAAGAAACAGATAAATGACAATTTTTTTAGTGGCACTCCCTTTAAAAAGGTTATGATTGGGCCACCTACATGGCTCAGATGGTTAAGCATCTTTTTTTTTAAGATTTTATTTATTTATTTGACAGAGAGAGAGAGAGAGAGAGATCACAAGTAGGCAGAGAAGCAGGCAGAGAGAGAGGAGGAAGCAGGCTCCCTCTGAGCAGAGAGCCTGATGCGGGGCTCGATCCCAGGACCCTGAGATCATGACCTGAGCCGAAGGCAGAGGCTTAACCCACTGAGCCACCCAGGTGCCCCAAGCATCTGACTTTTGATTTCAGCTCAGGTCATGATCTCAGGGTTATGAGATGGAGCCCAGGGTCGGGCTCTGCACTGGCCGTGGAGCCTGCTTAAGATTCCCCCCCCCCTCTCTCTCTCTCTCTCTCTGTCTCTCTGTCTCTCTGTCTCCCCTCCCCTCCCCCCAACTCCCTACTCACACTTTCTAGTTCTCTTTCTCTAAAAAAAAAAAAAAAACCCAATCAATCAATCAATCAATAAATAGTTGATGAAGACCTGAAAACTTTGTGTTAACTACTCGAGGGTTTATTTTACTATAGCAGCCGGCTCTATCCTAACTAAAATACCCTTGTAAGCCCTGGTAAGAAGTCTTGATTCTATTCTTCATGCAACAGGGCAAAGTCATAGGAAGGTTTAAAAAAAAAAAAAAAGAGGTTCTGACTAAAAATTGGGGCCTTAATATATAGACAAATGCATTCTAAAAGGCTATATTCACAGAAATGATCACCATGTTCACTCTATGATTTCTATGTACTAGGGGCTCCCTACATTTATTTTTGTCTTTCCCTGATAATCACTTAAGGCAATAATTGATTCAAAAGCACAACAAAGGCAAGTTTCACGTATTCTTAATTTTTATAACAGCACTCAAGTAATTGCATTGTTCTGGCTTTTACTCAAAATAGGTCCTCATGGGGTGCCTGGGTGGCTCAGTTGGTTAAGCATCTACCTTCGGCTCAGGTCATGATCCCAGGGTTCTGGGATTTAGCCCCACGTCGGGCTCCCTGCTCAGTGGGGAGTCTGCTTCCCTCTCTCTCTCCCTCTGCTACTCCTCCTGCTAGTGTTCTCTCTCTCTCTCTCTCTCTCTCTCTCTGTCAAACATTTAAATAAAATCTTTTTTAAAATAGGTCCTTATGCTTTCTATTGTTCTTCCTTGGGACAGCTTTATGGACATGCCACCTGTGCAGTCACACAGGCCACAGGCTGGACAGGGTCTCCCGCTTGGTTTAAGGCTCCTTTGTTGCTATTTTCAAGTTCCTAGTAATAAATGAGAAATGAGAAAATGAGAATATCTATATTTTTCTTTGCCCTGGGCCCCACGAATCATGTATCCAACTCTGTTAGCACTTAGTCACCGTTGTGCATTTTACATGTGCACACAAATACACACTTTTACTCCATCGCACCCCTGCTTCAATAATAACAAAAATAGCTAAGGTTCCATAGGTTTATTCCTATCATGCACTAGATTCTGTACTTAGCACTTCATAGACATTGTCTTGTTTCATTTTTATAACAACCCTGTAGGGAAAGACTTTTATTATTCCTATTTACAGGTAAGACAAGGAGAGATTTTTTACCCAATTTGCCCAATTTAAGAGATTAGACTAGGACTCGAATTAAAAGATTCTTTTAACTGCTATGTTATACTATAGACTTTTTTTTAAGTAGACTTCAAATTCTGTGTTTAAAAAAAAGTTGGGGGTGGAGAGGAAAGAATACATTCTACTTAGTTCTGCTTTCTACTAGAAATCAGCCTCACTGGTTTGGATCAGAGCCATGTAAGAATCCATAGGAGTATTAAAAGCCACTGATAATAATGACCTTTCTTGAATAAAACATGGATTCAGTAAGAGAAACAAATTTATTTTATTTTAGTTTTTAACAAATTTATTTTAAATTATACTCTACTAATATCCTACAAGGCAGCAATGGAACCTAAAATACATGCACAATATTCCTCTTAATCTCCTTAAATATCAAATTTTGACTCATCCAGTAGTTTAACATTCATAACATAATGTTATAGGAATTGTGGATGAATTATTAATCAGAATCTGAAAAAAATTATAATTACATATTTATAAAAGTAATCCCTATCTTTGGTTCTATACTCACTGAGAAGAAAAGGCAGCTGAATCTCAGCTCGAAGGAGCCAGCTGCCAGCTCTTTTCATTGCAGCAAGAAACAATTACAGATGTGACGCCTTTTAAATATGCTTAAAATGCAAATTTAAAAAAATTTTCAGTGTTTCTAAAAAATAAACCGAGAAGTATTAATAAAGTCTGGTGTTACTAAAACCAGTTAGTTAGAAATAAAGACCACTTAACCATGAAAATAAAAAAGCAGGTAAATTTCTGTGGATGTCTCAGGTTAACTTCCATTTAACATAGGGTACATTTTTCTTCTCATTTTGGACACTGAGACAAGACAAAAACTCCCCAATTAGAGACAGGTGATCTTTTGCCCCTGCTTTGTCACCTTCTACTTTAGGATGGATGCTCCTTTCAAACCACCACTTCATCTGCTCCTTACTTTTGGAAAATGAACCACACTTACTCTGGTAATAACTCATTTCAGTTTCCACTTTAATAATATAAAGGTCCCAATGAGTTTCATTTTCCTACACTATTGTTCAGCAGCAAAAAATTTTCATTGCATTTGTCTTCAAACTATTCATGTTTCTTATAATCAAATTTGTCCTCTTTGGGGATTATTTCTTTTAAATTTTGATTATATTTTCCCATTCACAATTAATCACATTGAAATGATTTTTAGTTTCCCTAATTCACACCCATGACATTAATCTCCCCTTGCTTGAATCATCTGGCAAATGAATCCCATCCTCCCAAAATACTTTCAGAAAAACCTTTCTTTCTTTCCTTCTTTTCTTTCTTTCTTTCTTTCTTTCTTTCTTTCTTTCTTTCTTTCTTTTCAGAGAGAGAGAGAGAATAGGATAAAGGCAGAGGGAAAGGGAGAGAGAGAATCTTAAGCCAGGTCCACACCCAGCATGGAGCCCAACACAGGGCTCAATCTCACAATCCTGAATGCATGACCTGAGCTGAAATCAATAGTTGGACGCTTAACCCACTGAGCCACCCAGGCACCCCTCAGAAGCATGTTTCTTAAGACTTCCCTAGTCCCATCCTTTCCTAGCAAACACTATTGGGACCAGATGCCTCTGACAAGTTTCCTTTAATTATAACTCTGGCTACACCATATTGTACAATATTTGCATGTTTTCCTATGTCTTTGATCTTTGTTCCATAGAGGAGGAAAAATAATTTTCCCTCTACCCTTCTCAGTTCTCGGCTAAGACCCCTGTAATAAAATCCAGATTAACAAAAGATAAGTAGAAGTTAATATGGGTCTCTCATGTATACATGAGAGATACTCAGGGAAAAATGAGTGACCTAATGAGGTGACTTTAGAATTCAGGCTTAAATACAATACTAGGAAAAGGAAAATAGACCTTAATAGGGAAATGCAGGTCTCTTCAGGGTACATGAGTTTTAGGAAAAATGGATGGCCTTTCAAAGACTAGATGGGAGGTGTGATAGTTGGTGACAGAGTGTGTCTGGGTGTCGACTTCTATTCCACGCCCCCCCAAGCTCCCCCAACCCCCCCATTCCTGCCGCCTTGGCAGGAGTCAATCTTCCCCTGCTTGATGAAACTCCTGGGAGGAAACAGTTGAGTTCTTTTTGGAGGACGTGTCTTTAGGTAGATAAGGAGAGTTCAGAGAATGCATCTCCCTGCATTTATTGTTTTTCAAGTGCCTATAGCTCACAATCATCAGTATGCCAAAGTGGCATATTTGGAAATGGCATCTCCTGAATTCCTGTGGTCATATTCTGCTGTCCTTCAGATCCTATCACAACGCAACACATGGTAATAAATGTTTGTTTTAAGTGTGTTGAAGAAAATACACACTTCAGGGAATTTGAGGGAGTTCTTATTAGCATCATTGCGTGAGGGACTTTTTATCATTGAACAATGGACTGAATCACTGCACAGTGTTAGGACACACTGTGATAATGAAAGTCCTAATGATCATAAGATCATTTCCAGCTTTTGTTCCAGCTGCACGGGCCACTGGCGTCAGTCAGCTGGGGCCGCAGCTACTGTGGGGACTGGGCAAAGTTTATACTCAGTATTAGAGAAAACATCTTTTTAACAGCTTTCTGAGTCTTTGCTTCATTTTACAAAGGAGAGATGCTAGAAAAAATGCCAACAAAGGTAGTTCCCAAATTAAGTCAGATTTGTTACATGGTGTTTGATTCCTACAGTTTGACTCTTGGGTCTTTCTTTGGAATAATTTAAGGTAATTTATAAACTGTTTACTTATAACACCAACCATCTTACAAAAACACAACCTGATGATTACTTTAGGAACGACTCGTTCCTGAAGTCTGGCACTTACCCTTCACCCCTGCAAGACCTCTGTTCTTCAAAATACTCCTCAGATAATGGCATTCAGGTTATCCTCATGCTCTGAACTTTACCTGGGCCACCTAGAAATGTTGAGAATTTATGGATTCACTACCAGAGTTTTAAAATGGTGTGAGTTTTTGTAACAAATAATTTTATTAACATGTAATTTTCAGAGCTTCAAATGTGTATTGCAATAATATAAGGCTCAGATATATAGTATATTCCGAGTAAAGTAGTAATACTTGGTAAGAATGGTAAATATGAAACCTTTATTATTTGCTCACATATTTACAATAAGTAAATGACATCTAAGCTTGCATGCATTATGTCATGCTGCATTTCCAATAAGAAAATTTGTCTACTTCCTTTCAGAATTCTTTGCTCACAGTTTTCTTCTTACTTACTGAGTTTTATAAAAAGCTAAAATTCTGTTGGGCTATTTTTATATTAGGCAAAAAATACCCAAACATATTTGCACAGGTTTGGAGTGTACAGGGAAAATACAGGCTACAAAGCATTCTCAAAATTTTCTCTTTGAGACGTGCAGGAGGAGTCTCCTCAAAAAGACAGGTCAGCACCCTTCAGAAAAGGTGAAAGTGGGACATAATCAGAAGAGTCACAGTATATATTAAAATGCGAGAAAGAGAAAGAAGTGGCTCCAAATATAAGCCTCAAAACTAAAGTTTTAAGGACAGATGTTTTCAAATGCAGGTGCTTATTTTCTACCTAAGCTACTTCTCCTACAGGCAACTGTAAATTCTGAAATGAACACCAACAGGGGCTGACTTATTTAATGACAGATAATGCTCACCTGCAATGCCAAGAGGACAGCTAGTCTGGTAAAAATTTGGAGAAATATATAAACTCAAAAATGAAATATTCAGATGAAACCTACTACTACTATGGAAAATAGATTCGAACAAGCTGAATATTAAAAAAAAAAACCACCACTTTTCATTAGTAAAAGAATTCTTTGTCTTTCCTAGTCATTTAAAATTTGGAACATTCTGTAATTATTGATAAGTATTCTGACTGGTGAAATGTGTTGACAAATCAGTAGATTCACTTTATTTAAGTGACCTAATAATCTGTCATTTGTATTTTACAAAACGGAAAGAGAATTTAACATCTCACCAGTTTAACCATGGATCCAGATTCTTTTATGTGCCAGTAATTTTGATAATATTTGCTCATAGAAAACAAATATAAAGCTTGTCCTTGCCGGATCTATAAATGCATTTATATGAATAATCACCAAGAGATTATGACTGTGATGTAGCCTCACAAATCCATGGGCTGTACAACTGAAGAGAGAAATTAAATCCATCGCAAGAGCACAATTCAAACTAAGCAAATCGCTCTTCTCACTGCATCTTACATTAAATTTCACAAGGTCATTTGACCCATCCTGAGGTTGCCCAAATTACCCAAGTAGTAATTACTAAATTCCTTGCCTTCTTTTAGCAAAGTTAGCTGCAGCAGTGGCCACTCGAGAGATCCATTTGACTTTGACTTAACACAGTCCCTTGACAAAACTACAGAATGACCCAATCTGGCAAACCCACCAGGGGAAGAAAGACAGCCGATTGACAGCTCCTGCTGGAGGAGCAGTTTATGTTTCCTAGCTGTTAACAACACACCGCTGTAACTTCCAATATTCTTGCCAGACCTCATGTTCTAAGTTTCTGGTTATATAAACAGAATCGTTATAATCCAAAGAATCCTTATGAATACAATCCAATTCTAGGTGCCTGGGATTTTGAACTCTAAGGAAAAGATGAATGTGTTTTCTATGCATCATGATGTGGTTCAAAGTTAGAGCCCTGATCCCTCTGGGGTTTCTCCCATCACTCACTGCATGCTGTAGTTAAGGAAGAGTATTAGCCGAGAGTAATTTTTATAGCATACAGGTCTGTTTCTGAGACCTTGTTTATATTTCACCTCTTCCACTGTTCCAAAACAAAACAATTCCTAGCAACAAAGCTAGAGCCTCTCTTCTACTGAAGAACCCATAGCCCAGAAATCAGAATATATTGCAGCTCTTCCTCATTTAAGTCCCTTGAGAATTTTGCCAAACATGAAATTTTTAGTTACTTTTACTTTCTAGCTCATCCACTTTCAGTATGAGATTTTTAAAAAAATCGTTTAAATATTTTTTTAAGAAAGAGAGTGTGTATGTGCAAAGGGGGGAGGGGCAGAGGGGGGGAGAGAGAGAGAGAGAGAGAGAGAATCTCAAGCAGGTTCCACACTCAGTGCAGAGCTCAACATGGGGCTTGATCTCAGGACCCTGAGATCATGATCTGGACAGAATCAAGAGTTGGATGCTTTACCGACTGAACCATCCAAGTACCCCTCAGTTTGAGCTTTTAATGATTACTGATCAGATCCAAAAAATGGCAAGACTGACCCAAAACCTGTTTTCTTTTCCAAGGTCCCTCTCAAACTCTACATTTGGTCTTAAGATTCCTAATCCCTCCTTCACATGGATTGGCTTCTTCACGAAGTTTATTCACACTGTTGTGAACAGGTTGTCATACCAAACAATCTTATTTGTCAGTTTATAGCAACTATTGTCACCAAATTTCATAAAGTTTTCTCACTTTAGCCCGAGGAGTTGCTACCACAACTAAAAAGCAATGTTAAATTGGCCAGTATACACGCAAAAAGTGGGTTTGCCTTGTCGTTAACAGGCTTAGACAAGTTCAAGCTCCCCAAAAGTAAAAAAAATCACGAAAAATAAAAATTCAACAGAACCATAATTATAATCAATTTAATCAGAAAAATCACATTAAACCCTTTTTCCATTCATTTACTCATTCATTCAAGAATTCACTCACTTAGCAAATGTTTACAGAGTACCTACTTTGTATCATTTTATAGGTTCTAAAGACAAAGCAAAAAAAAAGTCACAAACTTTGTTTTTAAGAATTTATATCCTAGCAGAAAGAGAATGAACTGACTAAACAAAATATGAAATATGTCAGCTGGTAATCGGTGTCATGGCAAAAATAAAGCAGGGAAGTGGAGTACAACATGCAGGGTCGAGGAAGAAAAGGGGCAAAAAGGGATGAGGAGGCAATAAGGGAAGGACCCACTGAAAGGGGGCAGTGAGCACATACTGAACAGAGATGAAGGAACAAGCCACGCAAATATCCAGGAAGCATTCCAGGAAGAGAGAGCAGGTGTGTGTCTGGAACCAAGGGAGCCAGAGCAAGATTAGATGGAGGTGAGGAATGTACAACAAAAATGAAGGCAAGTAGGGTGGAGGAACACGAGCTCGCACAGTCCCAGGTGCCTGGCCAGCCACGGTAGGCACTCTTGGGGAGTTGGGGCCCCTTGGGGGGTTTTGAGCAAAGGAACAACATGGTCCGCCTTAGATGTCATGATGGCGGCTGCTGGGATGAGAAAAGATTTGGAAGGACAAGAGCAGAACAGAGGAGCCTTCTTACTGTCCAGGAGTGGTGAGCAGAACTTTTCATCCATCTTTTTCTAATGAGAACTCTCAGCATCTGTTTCCTCATGTGGCAGAAACAAGTGTACCTGCCGTGTGTTCCAAAGGGAAACTCCTCCACAAATACCATGGCAACTTCCTGTGTGTTAAGAGTCATTCTATTAGTGCAACCAAGGCTCCCTCTGGGCCTAAACGCTTTGAGAGAGCTTCTTAATTGCGCTTAATTAAAGAGCATGTAAACAATCTTAATTGGAGATGTCTATGTGAGGATGGATTTTAATTATTTAATATTAAATTTAAAAACCTTCCCTTATAAGTGGAATTATTTTTTCATATGAAAGGTGGATATAGCTGTATGGT
Organism: Ailurus styani; assembly: GCA_002007465.1. NCBI lineage: Eukaryota > Metazoa > Chordata > Mammalia > Carnivora > Ailuridae > Ailurus > Ailurus styani. The sequence goes on along the minus strand of LNAC01000199.1, from coordinate 2,765,657 downwards.
AGGAAGAAAAGATTGCAGCAACACAAAAAGTAAGAGTTTAAGCAGATATTTTAGTGTTTAATTTGAGAGATTTTTTTTTTAGGGTCTTCTAAGTGCAGAGTACTTATAATTCTCACAAAAAGGATCTAACTCTTCTAAAACTTATGTTTTTCTCTAGAAGATAAATAAAACTTACATAAAACAATTCAGGGGAAAAGGCTGGGAAGTGAACTGAGGGATGACCTGAAACCCAATCATACTAAGTAAGAGGGAAAGCAATACAAGGAATCAGGAGAAGCACAGGCTCCCAGTGCTCAAAGTACACCCAGCTGGCACAGGAGCTGGAAGGTCTTTTCTCATTCCCGTTCTCTGTTACTCTCTGCAGTATATCTGATCTAGTCTTTTGTCTGCCAACTATCACTAATAGGCTGATAATTTTTGTTCCTCCAAACTTTGGGTTATGATTGGGTTTGGATCACCAGGATGTTGATCCCAAATTCTCAATTCACCAAGTTTCTAAGCCTCCAAGCTTAATAAATCAGATTCAGCTTCTGTTTCTTTTAAATATGTTCTTTAAAAAAGAGAATCTGATACTCTCAGCTTGGATACTGAATCCATCCTTGCTCCAAGAGGTAACATTATCCGGTATAAACCTGGGCCCACGGGCCACTCCTTCTTTTCTCTGGAGAACACTGACTAATACAGATTTAGTTACTTAAAGCAGTTCTAGAGAAACAGAATCTTAAGGATGAGTTTTCTAAATTGGTTCTGGGGTTTCTGGAATTGCGATTCTGATTACATTTGAAGAGATGAATGACTATTTCCAGTAGTAAAGATAGTAGTAATAGTTCATTGTGTGATGTGACAACAGAAATACAGAAAATAACACTATTGGATATTCCTAATGAAATACTTACAAGAGACAGGTTCCAAGTGACCATGTATTTGATAACTTAGAACATTTTTGCCAAACTAATGAGGATTATGAGATTGGCTGATTGCTCCTAATTGTGTTGGGTGAATTGGAGAGAGAAAAGGATGAGCTCAGGGATTAAAGTTACCTGATAGAGCACTGTATAAATGATCTTCAAATTTCTAGGTCTACCCTGAAAGAAACCTTATCTCTTATAGCTGCAGGACTGAGGTTGCTGCAAACTAAACCCAGAATCTCATTCTCTGAAAGGGCGAATTACAACACAAACTGAATTCCTAATCTCAGAGGGTGTCTGCTGTTCAAATGAGGGCATGGACTGGAAAGAAATGGGATTATGAAAATTAGCATGGAGACATATGGGGAGATCCTGATGAAGGTGAAGACATTGAACCCCTAAATTCTGTTGAGGTTTCTTTGCCAGTAGAAGCAGCCATTCGACCCCCATTTGAGACAAACAACCCTGCTTTGCTTGAGGAAACTGAAATGGCCTCCCCTCAGGAATTGTCTTGCAAGATATTCCAAGTTCACCTCAGGACCTATGCCCACCACTCTTCTTTGCTTTTAAATCTAAGCTAAACTCAAGTCCCAGCAGCCCCAACAAGGTTACAATCATGACCCATGAAGAGGTGAGCTATGCTCTAAAAGAACTAGGTAATGCTTCCAATGTATAGAAAACAGAAATCTGGGAATATGTGTGAGAATGGAAATTAATGGTGTGAGATGGTAGTGCAACATAGAGTTCTATCTGGCCAGATTTATTGATATGGGCCTACTAAGTAGAGATTTGAATTTAACATTACAGTTTGGTGGATGAGAAATAACTGTAACAGTTTGTTTTGTTGGTTGGCTGAAACATGGACTCAAAGGTGGCCTACAATAAATAAAATGACATGTCAAAATTGTCCTGGAATACCATAGAGGAAAGGATCCAAAGGCTTAGGGAAACTTGAATATTACAGTAGATTTATCATTTAAGACCTAATCCTAATAAATAGAAGCTAATAAAAACATAGCCTTTAAGGCTACTAATAAACCAAATTTGGTAGACAGTTGGAGGAAGGAGAGGGTTATCTTTCTAAATAACCACAAAGAATTTTAAGGTTAATGTTCTCTGCTGCAGTGTGGAAGATTGAGGCTTGGTTTACTTTACCTTTTCCTCTTACTACATATAATAAAGTAAAATAGAAAAAGAAAATCACAATTTTAGAAAAGATCAACTTCTTGGGATGTCGTTTTTCTCCCAACCTACTGTTCTCACCTTTGATCTAAACCATAAGCTTTGAGAATAGAAAAGAAAGTGTTCTCACTTCAAAGTTTAAAATCATAAATCTTCTTTCCTTGCTCCTATTATAAATTTCTTGGGAAAAACCCATCATAAGCTCTTGACTCTCTCTCCATCTCTGTGAAGCTAAGATGTAGCAGTACTTTTTCTAACCAGTATTCTCCCAATATGACATCATTAAATTTTGTTATAACAATAATAAAAATAATAATAATTGGGCCATGTTAAGTTACTGGTAAGATCTTTATCTCTACTCAGCAAACATCAAATAGATATGTAATTAATTTTTTCCTGACTACAAAAGTAATTATATACTGACAAACATATAATTGTCAGTTTATAAGATATAGAGGTAAACCACAATGTACAAGAATATGTAAACAATGTATAACTAAATCCAAGATAAACAAAAAGGAATTAATGTGATTACTTTCTACTCATTCTAAAGTTGTATTATTTATCCAGTATTTTCTAAATATATAACACTAAATATTTTGTAACAAAATGAGTAAGCTTTGTCATGCAGTAAAGAGTAATTTTCAGGGCGCCTGGGTGGCTCAGTGGGTTAAAGCCTCTGCTTTCGGCTCAGGTCATGATCTCAGCGTCCTGGGATCGAGGCCCGCATCGGGCTCTCTGCTCAGCAGGGAGCCTGCTTCCTCCTCTCCCTACCTCTCTGTCTACTTGTAATCTCTCTCTCTGTGTCAAATAAATAAATAAAATCTATAAAAAAAAAAGTAATTTTCAGAACAGTAAATAGAGTTAGATGCATGCTTTTTGGGGTCTCATTTTTTCATTGTTTTCTAGTCTTTTCTAGAGATGAACACACATGGCCAGGACTCCTAGGGTCTTGCTAAAACATCCAAATAATTTCTTAAAATTGTACCCAATCTGTATGGAACATATTTTATGTTATCACTATTACTATATATGTTCAATAAAAATTAAGAGAGTTTTAAGCGTGACAACTTGGGCATTTGAGACAGAGGTTAAATATGCTTTCACTTAAGCTCAAATGCCTACAATGACTAGGCAGTGAAGTGAGCAAGTATAAAGAAATACAGAAGGCACAGACTGTTAACATGAAGAATGTGGCCCATGTGAAGAGGGATAAAAAAAATCTCTACATTCTAGTTGGAATTTGCCATTTGGGAACTAAGGCCAACCATTGCCAGACACCTTGAATTTTCAAGAAAGCCAGAAATCCAAATTTCATATTATTTTAAAGTATCAGTAATGTACTTTTTAACATTCAAAGCTGTGTGCAGTGGCTAGATGGGTAGGTGATGGGAACACGACGCGGAATATGCCCCAGCTTCAGACCTCTGGCGACTTGTTTGCAATTTCTTGGTCAAACAATACTGAAAATTAATTTCCTATCATACAGCTTCCTTAACTAATGGGAACAGAGTGCTGCACATCTCAGACACTCAAACATAAAACCGTGAGGTACGATTCGGTTTGTGAAAGCTAATACAGAAAATAAATCCAATTCCTGTTGTAAAATTATGCAAACTAATTGAGCAATATTACCTTACATGTGCAATAGGATTGGGGTGGGCTTATTTCAATTAGGCAAACACACAGTGCTCTGACAGGCAGAACAATTTCTAAGAAAAATATCAGGAAAAATCCTATATAAGCAATTTGGTTATGATCACAAACTGTTTCAAATCAATATCATCAATCTGTTTTAAATAAGCAATAAACAACTAATTAAAACTAGAATCATAACAGATTCAACAGTTAAAATTCTTGCTGCCAAACCAGCTATTTTTTATCTAGAAATAAATCTTCAGTTGACATATACATAAGTTATAGCTTCTAGGCTTCTATGCACCTGCCTCCCTTTTAGAAAGGAAAAGAAAGCATCATTTCATTTTTTTTTCACAAGTACAACAATTACAGGATGCAACCCAGTCAAAAGTCCTGTTAACTTGCTAGCTTGGAAATACCCACAGGCTTGATTAGTAAAGTTGGTGTTATTGTTCATTCTTGTACCCTGTCTGTCACGTTCCCTGGTATTCATTGTCTCACTCTGGAAATGAAAAGTTTTTACTCTCACCGGGAGGCTGGCATGACTGTTAACTGTATTTAAAGCAAAGTTTAAATATGTAAAAGGATGAACATTTTCCCCAGGTGCAACATTTCCTAAGGCTTCTGAGAATGCCTTCCTGCTTCTAAGGTTCCCGATGAACCCCTAACACCTAATCTTTTTATTTTCTTTAGTGATGGAACTGGTATTTATCTATTTATTTAGTTTTTTCTTGAAGTATAATTGATATACAATGTGACATTAGTTTTAAGTGTACAACACAGTGATGACACGTAACCTTCTTACATAGCCCTTTCCCTATATCTCTTGGCCCATGCCTCAAATTCAGCATTATTATGGCATTTATTTCAAGTCTTCCCTTGTTTTTGAATAATTTGTGTATGTGTTTTTCTTCACTGATTAATACCAGGTACATGGAAAGCAATAGTTTGGCCTTATTTATTTTTTATTGTTTGTCTACAGAAGACCAACACATCATAGGGCTTTACATGGAGTAGTAGATACTCAGTGGATATCTACAAATTAATTGAAATACAGTGACCTGAAGATTTAGACATATGAAAGTCAACCATCCTTTCCCTGGCACTTTTCTTTTTGATTGGTACCAACAACTGGCAGCAGATGCCAACCAATAATTTATATGATATATAACATATTGTTGTTGAATTATGTAGAGTTTTTGAGTTTCCCACTTGCCAGCAGAAGATACCTCTTAAGAATGTGGGGATGAGACATATACATATATTTGCCCTTTAAATGGAGTATAGAAAGTGGTAAGACAAGAGCAATCACCACATTATATGAAAATCTGTTTCTTTCATTGCTAGAATGCAAATCCCTCAGGATACTGATCATGTCAGTCTCTTCACACTTGCAAAACTAAATACAACACAGGATTTAATACTTAAGATATGTTCAGTAACTATTAACTACCTGTTAATAAACAATGACAACTCAATTTCAATAAAAATGGCATCACCACTCTCACAGTCATACCCAATAAAACATATAGTATAGAAATCTCTAGGTAACTAAGATAATGGTAGCTGCCTAAACCCAAGCCTCTCCACACATCCTCCAAAAACTATACAGATCAACAAGAAGAACAAATGAAACCACACAAATTCTATGTTTTCAGCAAAAGTGGAAGACGGTGGGGCACCTGGATGACTCAGTCAGGTACATGTCTGTCTATGGCTTAGGTCGTGATTCCAGAGTCCTGAGATCAAGCCTCCCATCAGGCTCCCTGCTCAGTGGAGAGTCTGCTTCTCTCTCTCCCTCTGCTGCTACCCCTGCTTGTTCTCTCTCTGTCAAATAAATAAATAAAATCTTTAAAAAACAAAAATGTGGAAGACAAAGAACATAACAAACTTCAGATTAACTAAAAGTAGAAGAAGAAATATCAATTTCCACCAGAACTATTTCTTGAACCCCTGTCACAATCTTTTGTAGGGAGTTAGTGAGATTTGGAAAGATAATCCAAAAGAGTGAAGAGGGGATGGAGATAAAACATACTCCCAGAGAATTAAAAAGAAAAAGAAAGAAACAAAACAAAACAAAACAAAAAGGAGTCATACTACATCAGAGCAATGACTTAAAAAATTTATGCAGTGTTGTCAGCAAAAATGGCAGTGTATTTAATTCCAAGAGCCAATCCCTCCACAGAATTATTGAAAAATGAAATATAACAATAAGAAACAACTTGGTAAGTATCCTGAAAAAAAGTCAAAGGTTTTCAAAACATACAGAACCCTTAATCAAGAAAAATACAACTTAAAAAAGGTAAGAAAATTTTACAACACTTTTACTTGCTTTTGTCCCACCTGCCTTCACAACTCAGTGCTGGTCTTGAGACACAGCCCACACTCACAGTGAGAGACCTTGGTCCTGGGTTCTAGAGGGAATAGATCAGATCTTTTTCTCAGAGAATTGTGTTTGTCTGTTTTAACCTACTTGAGTAGCTGAAGAAGACATTTGCTTTTGTTTTGCCTACCTCAGAATGTGCTCAGGAAAGAAAAGAGGCAATGCACAGAGCTTCCCAGTAAACACTGTAGGCAAATCAGCAAGTGAGGCCAACAGACATGTGGAAAGTATGCAGGAAGAAACTGGGAAGAAAGTTCTAGAGAAAGAGTCTCTTTGGGAAGTGAGGGCATTCAAAAGCACATGTGTGCATACTGGAGAATTTTAAAAGCTCTATTCATGTGCAGAGCAAAAATGCATGCTCAGAAAAGACTTGAGAAGACCCTAAGATTTCAACCTCTAGCTATTCTTAAAGCTCAGGTTGAGCACCTAGTTAAGGCTAAGGCAAAGTGGTAAATGACCTGACCAAGCACTGAAGGAGCTCCAACCCGCAAAGACTGATAGAGTTTTATTTCCTTTCTTTTTTTTTTTCTGTTTTTTGTTTTTGTTTTTGTTTTTTTTGGCAGGTGGAGGGGGGGTCTCTTGGCCTTTAAGCAAATCTTTGTCAAAACAGTAGCTGAGTATATGCTAAACGAATAGGAAAATAGACTTCAGGGTTCACACATAACAAAAACTATAGACTTTACAAAAGTAGGTTGGGAAAGTCACTAAAAAGTAAGTATGTACAGCCCGCACAGAATAAGCAACATAAACCCTGAGGAGGAAAAGAATCTCATTACCATACAGTCAACTGATCTTTGACAAAACACCAAAGGCAATAAAATGGAGCAAAGATAGTCTTTTCAGCAAACAGTGCTGAACAATTGAGCATTCACCTGCACCCAAAAAAAAATCTAGAAACAGACTTTATACACTTCACAGTAATTAACTCAAAATAGATCACAGATTTAAATGTAAAATGCAAAACTATAAAATTAAAAACTCCCGCTCTGTGGACGATAATGGCAAGAGGAGAACATAAGTACAGACTGGCAGAAAATATTATAAAACACATTATCTGAAAAAGAACTGTTAGCTAAAATATACAAAGAACCCTGAAAACTCAACAATAAAAAAGGAACAACCCAATTAAAAGACAGCTGAAAGACCTGAATGAACACTTTACCCAAGAAGATACACAGATAGCAAAGAAGTATATGAAAAGATGCTCCATATCATATGTCTTTTGGGAATTGCAAACTAAAACAATGAAATATCAACACATGCTCAGAATGGTCAAAATCCAAAACACTGATGACACCAAATGTTGGCAAGCATGTGGAGCAACAGGAACGCTCATTCCTTACTAGTGGAGATGCGAGTGATACAGCAATTTTGGAAGACAGTTGGGCAGTTTCTTACAAAACAAAACATACACTTACCCTATGACCCAGCAATCATTTGTATTTACCCATGTAGTTAAAGACTAGGTCCACACAAAGCCTGGACACAGAGGTTTATGTCAGCTTTATTCATAATTCTCAAAAGTTAGAAGCAATGGAGATGTTCCTCAGTAGGTTTGTGAATAGATAAATGGTGGTACATCTAGCTAATGGAATATTATTCAACACTGAATAAATAAATAATCAAACCATAAGAAAGACATGAAAGAATCTTAAATGCTTATTACTAAGTGGAAGAGGAAAATCTGAAAAGGTTTCATACTGTATGACTCCAACTAAATGACATTCTGGAAAAGACAAAACCAGGGAGATGGTAAAATGATCGGTAGTGGCCAAGAGTGAGGGGGAAGGGAGGGATGAATAGAGCACAGAGGATTTTTAGGGCGGTAAAATTACCTTGTATGATGCCATAATGGTGGATACATGCTATTATATATTTGTCAAAATCCATAGAGAGCAGAACATCAGGAGTGAACCCTATGTAATAATAATAGTGTCGATGTAGGTTCATGAACCTCTCACATGTATTACTCTCACATGTGAGACTTTGGTAGTAGGATCAGGAATAAATAGGGCCTCTGTGCTTTCTGCTCAATATTGCTGTAGACATAAAGCAACCTTAAAAATAAAGTCTACTTTTTTAATGTGGTGGTGAGAAAGGAAGAACAACATATAAAAGTTTTATGTTCTGAAGAGTAGAAATAACACAACTAAAAGTCAGTGGAATAAGCAAATATAAAATGGAAATACAATAAGACAATTAATTGTTATATAGACAATAAGAAGCAGCTGAAATACATTATTAAAAACTGACAAGAGACATTAAAAGCAGAGAAATAGGGTATAAAATGTATAATTATAAAGGTGATCACTAGAAAAATGGTATAACCTTCAATATAAAAAATAAAAATTCATATTTATAAAATATAAATATATTGTTCTCTTTAAAAAAGAGAGTTTAAAATATTGACATCAAAGTTCAAGTCAAGACAAAAAGTGAATATAATAAAAGAGAACAATTTGTTCTCAACTGCTAAAAATCACAATAAAGTTGAAGCAGTTATGACTATACACTATACAACACAGTTACCACAGTTAAGAAGTAAAAACTACAGAAGATGCTAAGAAACGTACACTAATAGAAGATTTTAACATACTACTTTTTTTTATTAACATATAATGTATTATTTACCCCAGGGGTACAGGTCTGTGAATCATCAGGCTTACACATTTCACAGCACTCACCATAGCACAAATCCTCCCCAATGTCCATCACCCAGCCACCCTACCCCTACCCTCCCACCCCCCAACAACCCTCAGTTTGTTTCATGAGATTAAGAGCCTCTTATGGCTTGTCTCCCTTCCAATCCAATCTTGTTTCATTTTTTTCCCTCCCTACCCCCACAACCCCCCACCCTGCCTCTCCCTGCCCTCTACTTTTTAAAAACATATATATTTTATTTATTTATTTATTTGAGGGAGACAGAGAGAGAGAGAGAGAGAGAGAGAGAGAAGCAGTGGAGGGGTGGAGGGAGAAAGAGAGAACCTCAAGCAGACTCTGCACTGAGAATGGAGTTCAACACACAGCCTCACAACCCTGAGATCATGACCTGAGCTGAAATCAAGGGTTGGATGCTTAACTGACTAAGCCACCCAGATGCCCCCCACATACTAATTTTAATACAAGAACAAGTTAAGGGCACAAAACATAAGCATGAATATAGAAATGTAAACAATATAATCAGTAACATAGATTGTATGTGTATTTGTGTGTATCTAAACTTTATACCTTTGGGACGCCTGGGTGGCTTATTTGGTTAAGTGTCTGCTGGCTCAGGTCATGATCCCAGGGTCCTGGAATCAAGTCCTGCATTAAGCTCCTTGCTCAGCCGGGAGCCTGCTTCTCCTTCTGCCTGCCACTCCCCCTGCTTGTTCTCTCTGACAAATAAATAAAATCTTTAAACTTTATACCTTCATAGCAGAGAAAAATCCTTCTTAACAACACAGGAAATATACACAAATTTTTATTATATATACTGCTATAAAGAAAGCACCAATGAATCCCATAAACTAGAAATATTACAAATACTCTGTCCTAAACAAATTAAACTAGAAATTAATATCAAAGGTTTCAGTCCTTTCTATACAGAAATTAAAAAAAAAAAACTGAACAACTCCTGAATGAAAGGCAAAAACAAACCAAAATGGTAGGATTTCTAAAAAGTAATAATGACAATTTAATGTATCATAACCCCTGAGCTATACTGAAAACAGTCATCAGATAAAAATTCATAAACTGAAACTCATGTCAATTAAAATATAAAAATAACTAAGTAAACTAAATGAATTAAATTCTCCACGTAAAGGCAAGAAAACAATAATAAAGTAAACCAAAGAAAACCACAGTAAAGAAATAATAAAAAGCAAAAATGAGTGAAAATAGTACTGTTCAATAGAATTTTCACATGTCTCTACATGTCAAAAACATTAGGTTGCCTGAAAGAAGCCAGACACAAAATAAAAGGGAACTCTATAGATGTAGATAGCAGGTCACTGTTTGCCTGGGTTTGAGAGTGAAGCTAGAGAGCCACTGTAGAGGGCATGAGGAAATTTTTGGGAGTAATGGAACTGTTCTATAATTTGATGATATGGTAGTTGCATGAGTATTTATACTTGTCAGAAATCACTGAATTGCATTCTAAAAATGAATGCATTTATATATGTAAATTATACCTCAATTTAACAAAAGAATCCATGTATCTATGCTGATACAAATATAATAAACAAAGAGAGGTGAAGCAGATCTCTTCCTTATAGTAGAATCTAACTGACAAATGTAGCAACAATGGTGAAGTTACAAAATGAATATAAGCCTCTATTATAGAGAGTCAATTATACAAGAATCATTGGTGGATGCTAAAACTAGTGGTTGAAAGGTTGATGAAAAAACTAGTGGTTGAAAGGTTGATACACAGTTCTAAAGTATCTTCCAACAAGTTACTTAGTAATTACAAAGAGGACAAAAAAAACACACTTTCTAAAGAAGAAACTAGGCAAATCCCACTTTAACCTAGTGATCAAAGTTAACATCACTAGTAATGGGACAAACCAATGTCATATGCCTGCTGATAAGGTGCTTTGAGGACATACCACACTTGTCACACACTTATTTAGATCTTATAAAAATATCAAACATTAAAAAGATAATAGACAGCTGTTTTTAGAAATATTAATTGCTTAAAACCAAACATTTGATATAAAAACTGATATAAAGCATGTTAATATATATATAAAGCATATTAAAGTACCAGTTTAATAAAGATGGAATATGTTCTCTTCCTCACTAGATACATGTCTCCTAAATAAACATGTATTGCTTATTGCTCTAAAGATCTTTATATTCTTAATATATTGAATCTAATCATGTGGGAATATCAGATAAACTCACTGAGCTCAATTCTACAAAATATCTAGCTTTTCTATTTAGCTCTGAAGAAATAATAAGGCTCAGGCGCCTGGGTGGCTCAGTGGGTTAAAGCCTCTGCCTTCGGCTCAGGTCATGATCTCAGGGTCCTGGGATCGAGGCCCACATCGGGCTCCCTGCTCAGTGGGGAGCCTGCTTCCTCCTATCTCTCTGCCTGCCTCTCTGCCTGCTTGTGATCTGATCTATCTCTCTGTGTCCAATAAATAAATAAAAACTTTTTAAAAAAAAAAGAAATAATAAGGCTCATGAAAGACAAATATTCAAAACTGTTCCAGATTAAAGAGACATGACAACCATACTTAATGTGTGATTCTGGATCCTAGATCAGACAAGACACATGTACACATATTCATAAACATGTATTCAGCTATATGTTACATTTAAGACAACTGGTAAAATTTTTATGAAGTCTGTAGATTCAATAATATACCAATATAACATTCTTGAGTTTGGTCATCGTTCTCTAGTATATAAATTAAAGTAGGTAATATAAATTAAATATAAACTAATGTATTTTAGGATAATTAGCATCATACCTGCAACATACTATCAAAGGACTCAGAAAAAGTAATTGTGTGTGTATGTGTGTTTATGTGTGTGCCTGTTTATTCAGAAAATAATGAAGTGAAGTGGTAAATGTTAGCAATTGAGGAGTCTGGGTAAGGAGTAAATGAGAGTTGTTTGGGTTATTGCAATTGTTCTAGAAGCTCGAAATTATTTCAAAATAAAAAGTCAAAAAAACTTAAAAAACACATATACATATGTAGTAATAAATGGTACAATATTAGTTTGGAGAATATGGATATGCAGTAGGTTGTAAGAATGACCCATCCCAATAAACCATTTCCTTGTTAGAAGTAAGAAAAAATTGTAAATAGTATGGATCCTTTTCCAATGCCTACTGTTCTCCATGATTCACTGAAACGAAATATTCTGAGCATTTCAGGGTAGTACCTGACCTATTCTCTCTTCCTTATTCATCTCTTCTGAAGCCACATTTCAATATTGTCTCACGAGACTCTCCTGAGGTTTGAGTTACCGTCCTTCTTTCTGCCTCAGTATAATAGAAGCCTCACCAACTCATGGTAAAATACAGGATCATGAAATCGCTAAGCAGAGAAGCTTCTATTTAAGACAGTTGATTCCTAGATAAGCTTCTCAATTTGAGGTACTACAAGGGAACAAATTATATTGTTATTTCAGTGGTATATATTGGATTTCTGACATGAACTTATATAAATACAATAAAATATCAAACATTAGAATATATAACAGGTACATGTTTTAGCACTGACTGCCTAAAACTAAACCAATTGTTATAAAAAACTGACGATATGCTATATATAATAGTAGCAGTTTAATACAGAGAGAATTAATACATGTCTTTCTTACCAGTTACATATGCTAATAGTCTAAGGATCTTTAAACTATACTCAAAATTATCATCATCTGTCTCAAAAATTTCATTGTCAATTTGATTTTCATGAATGTCTCTAAAATCATTTGGATGATGAGTTCTGGGAGAGGGAGGAGTCTGTGGCTCTCATTTCTTCTTCAATAATTTCTTACTTTATAGATAATTAAATACTTAAAGTAAGCAATAGTATCTCCATTAATAATTCAGCTAACTGCTGTGGAAATTTTTCGGTGTATCTATTTGTAGCTTCTCCCTAGACTTTGCAACTATTCTGGTTAGAATTTCTAAGATCATCAAATAGTCATTCTCACAATAACTAAACAAAAAAAAGACTTTGTTGGAATACAGAGATTCAGCTAGCCTAACCATGCATCCATGGAAAGTTATGTTTTCCACATAACTACATGACTCATCATCTTATCACCATTTATTTAATTGATTAGAACCATTTAACTTCATTAACTTCATTAGACATCGGTGTAGTGCCACATTGGTCACTTTCACTGGTAGTTGTGATTACAAGGCATGAGTGTCACTGCAGTGGGTTCTAGAAGCAGTCATGTAGCAGTCATCTGCTCTGACTTACATGCAATTATCAATGATAGAATAAGAAAGTTCACATCAAAAATGACCATGCATTCGGGCTCCCTGCTCGGTGGGAAACCTGCTTCCTCCTCCCTCTGCCTGCCTCTCTGCCTACTTGTGATCTCTCTGTCAAATAAATAAATAAAATCTTTTTAAAAAAATGACAGTGCATTAATAAAAAATGTTGTAATAGATAACCAATCCACCAGTATTATTAGTATTTATTGGTTCTCTTAATTACATATTGTCTTTAGAGCAGCCAGATGCTAACGGGGCTTTCAAAAAAAATGAGAAACGCTACGCATAATACATTTCAAACAGACCCAGCATCTTCACAAGACTGCCATTTTGTCAATAATTTTCCAATAGAAACTTCTAGAAAATGGAGACTATGAGCAAAGAACTAAGCACTTGCAAGTTCAACACAGAAGTAATTCCAAAGAGTTTATATTTGAGATGATAGTTAAGAACATAAAATCAATCTGTCTGGTTTCAAAATCTGTCTCAATCAGTTATTTGTCATATAGCCCTTGGGCTAGTTTCCTGACCTCCCTGAGGTTCAGTTTCTTTATCTGCATAATGGGAATATCAATGCCTCATAGGCTGTTGTTTTTTTATAGGTGTCAAACCCCATATAACTGGTTTTTACTTTTTTGGGTTTTCTTTTTTTTTTCTAACCACAAAAGCAGTACAGAGTAAGAAGGGGGAGTAATAATAATAATATAGAATAAATAATATATTGGTCAAGAGTTTAGGCTCTAGAGTTACAAATACCTGGTTTTAGAACCTGGTTCTGATACTTACTATCGACAGGATTCTGGGCACATTTCTTCACCTCAGTCTTCTTATCTGTATAATATACGTACATAAAACACAGTTACTGGGAACCATGGACATAGTTAATATTCAATAGAAAGTCATTTCGAAAAATATATTTTACTCTTAGAGATTTTGTATGCCAAACAAGTAATCGATCATAGTATGAAATCAATATGGTATAAAAAAATAAGTACTGGGTGCCTGGGTGGCTCAGCGGGTTAAAGCCTCTGCCTTTGGTTCAGGTCATGATCTCAGGGTCCTGGGATCTAGGCCCACATCAGGCTCCCTGCTCAGCAGGGAGCCTGCTTCCTCCTCTCTCTCTCTGCCTGTCTCTCTGCCTACTTGTGATCTGATCTCTCTCTCTCTGTGTCAAATAAATAAAATCTTAAAAAAAAAATAAGTACTGAAGAATTGATTATAAAGCATTTTGCCAAATGATTTGCAATGATGGCACAGGTCTGCAGTCCCTTAACTAAAATTCTGGGGCCACATTTTAGAATTCAGAATTACTCAGATCTTAGAAAGATAATACACAGCATAGCCTGCATATTTCATACCTCTAGCGAGGTCTGAGGCAGCACCTCACAATTAAAGATATTAATATTCTGTTGTGAAATGTATGAATATTCAAATTAAGTATAGCTTTAAAAAGATTATGTCACCTCAGCTCAGTTGAGGTCAGAGTTTGCAGCCAAATGACTTGAAAGAAAACTTTTAGTTTTCTGAGATTTAGAGTTTCAGAATGGTAAATAGGGAATCATGGGTCTGTATTTGCATACTACTAACAGAGCTGGACATACAGAGAATTTTTTATGTACCTATTAACAGAGTGATTGCCTGATATGAGAAAATTTTCAACAAAACATTGTCTCTTCAGAGTCAAATTTGCACATCACCCACATTAAGTGCAGTGAGTCAGCTGTGAACTCATGTGCTTTTCTAAAACAAAAAAGACCTGGTAGAACTAGAAAATGGGGCTACTGGTTCCCCAGCAGTTTGCCTCATTAAGAGATCAGTAATAGTTTCTTCAATTTCCAGGAAATTGGGCTCTTGTTAGGATATTCAGTAGTTTTGCTTCAGTTCTTCCCAGATTCTCAAAATACAAAGGAATATAGAAGTAAAAAAGCTTTCATTAAAAAAGGAGAAAAGCAGAGAGAAGGAAGAAGAAAAAAGGTGTCATCTACCCAGATTTTATTGGGACATTTGCAATTCAGAATTTATTCCCATGATAATGAGTAGTTCATAAAAGTTTTGTCTTAATTATTATATATAATTCTTTTTAATGCTATGAATATAGTCCAAAACTGTGTAAATTTTATCTTTTTCAAGAAACACATTTTCAAATAATTTTTTAGATGTTACTGGTATGAAGAGTCTTCAGAAAGTTTTAAACAAAAGATCAAAAATAAACATACCTTTGTTTGTTGCTCTGTGTTTCTGAATTTCTCCTAATTACTTAACTCTTCATGTATTTAAGACAAGAAATGAATAGAATGCTTTTATTGTCTGGGTGAAAGGTTTCATAATTATGCTGACCATTATTATTAATAATTACAAGAGTAATTTAGTATAACTTAATTTAGCATGTATTAAAATCAATGAGAAAACCACATACTGATCCTGCAAAAATGTTATTTATAATCAATTGTAATTTCTTTGTCAGAAAATTTACTTTAATATTTGGCATACATACATTGAAAGCTATGGATATTTGAAGCCCAGAAGCCCAAAATTAAAATGATATTGTCCAATAAGCATTTTAAAAAGTGAAAATCATTTCTATTCATAAATGGATAATATCTCATCACTACCTAAACCCCCATATTCTAACTTGGCCAAAGTCACTTTAAGAAAGATGATTGGGCACCTGGGTGGCTCAGTGGGTTAAAGCCTCTGCCTTTGACTCAGATCATGATCTCAGGGTCCTGGAATCGAGTTCTGCATCAAGCTCCCTGCTCGACGGGGAGCCTGCTTCCTCCTCTCTCTGCCTGCCTCTCTGCCTACTTGTAATCTCTCTGTCAAATAAATAAATAAATAATCTTAAAAAAAAAAGAAAGAAAGAAAGATGATCAATGAAGAAAGATAAGTACTGGGGAAAATGTTATTTTTCAAATATTAAAGAGTTTTACAGATGCCACATAATACTCCTGCTAATCCATCTATGCATGGTTGTTACTATCACCTTTTAGGGAAATCAAAGCCAAGGAAGACCAGTAAACTTTAAACTTGATTATTCTCTGTCTACTTGATATCTTAAAAATCCATCAGATGGACTCAAGTGCTTTAAAAACAACAACAACAACGCTGCTTTGTTTTCAAAGCCTCGTGCTTTACCCACTACATCCCATAAAAGTGATTACTAGGAACCACGTTCCATTCCTTTAAATAGGTTTCTCCAGAGCAAAGTTTCAAACTTAGTGAGAGAAGAGCATATAATACTACCACTACTCAAACTGACCAGGCTGGGAAGGACTTCTTTATCGTGCTTAAAGCTGAGAAACAAAGCTTATCTTTTCCCAAACCAAAATAAATCACTCGAATGTCCAGTTTGATGCTAACTACAAAAGATTTTACAAAAGAAGTCAAGGGCCTCTTTGAGTTTGCTGAAGGAAAGGAAGCAACATGTAGTTCTTGTGAGTGTCAGTTGCAAATGATTAATGAATTGACAGAAACTAACAGGGAAGGGAGCAAATCAACACAGAAGCAAATAGTCCAGATGTCAAAAGACCAAGCAAATAGGCCATTGTTGTGATGTTTATGGAAGATTTTCCTAGGGAAGTTTACAAAGTACCATGACTGCAAATACAAGAGGTACGGAAACTCTTCCATTCACCTACAAGGAGGATCTGTGTTCCCGCTGGATGCAGGTAATAGTATCATCCTTATGTGCTTGCTGATCTCGTTAGAGGAAGTGAGGCGGTGTCTGGAGAATGTCTGCTCTCTATTCTAGTTTATGGGAGCAGATGAACAGATCTTAGGCTGCACAAAAAAAATAGGGAAGTTGAGGGGAGAGGGGCCAGGAAAAATTCTAGAAGCTGAAACAGAATGAGCAGAATATAAACCATCTTAAAGTGAAGGGAAGAACATGAGAAGAAAATCTACATCTCTGTTTATCAAAGACTCAAGTTTTACGGGAATGTTAATAAGAAAGTCATAGGACCATATTCTCTACTGAACATAAAAAGGGAACTTCTTAGGTCCAAACAGGCAAGAATCTCTGTTTTACACATATAGGTGAAACCCTTTTGAGGAAAAGAAAGAAGACTGTATTCATACCAGTCATTATGAACCACCATTATGGTTGGGCTAACCATCATTACCAGTCAACAGTGTTGCTCTGCAGAGACAGCTCAAAAAGACTGCCAACACTTACCTAGCACACAACCTGTGTGTTCCTCTATCTGAGGAGAGTTAAAAATACCTCCAAAAGAAATTTGGTTTGGCACCTTAATGCAAGAGTATTTAACATAGGGTCCACAAACACTATTCAGGAAAGCCAAAAATCCAATCCCACTCCCCACCACACACATAGTATACTTTGTTAATCTGTGTGCATTGTTCTAAGAATCTTATTGCTTTCATCAACTTCTCAAATGATCCTTAAAAGGTTATTAACCACTAATGTAATACCCTACCGATAAGGCCAGTAGGAGATAGAACATACCGAAAGGAAGAAAAAGCATTGACCACCCATTTAGCTAAACCCAAGAAGAGAGCTTATTTCATGGAATTCGTGTGTGTGTGTGTGTATTAGAGGAAAGAAAAATTGAGGCAGAGTCAAAAACATCCTTGTGTTATATTGTTAGTATTAATAATCACACAATTCTTATCAGTTTTATAACAGAATAAAGAATTTTAGCAAGTAAAAGGAAGAATATTAAAGAGAATAGAATGGGGAGAACATGTTAAGTAAGGTATTTGCTGACTCATCAAAATGTTTTTAAGTAGAAATTTGAAGGAAAGAGAGAAAGCTGTTTTACAAGTAAGTCTATAAGCAGATACCAAGGGAGGCATCAGAAGAGAAATTGAAAGACCAAACTGTGGGGATAGAGTTGTGCAAATCTCCTCCAAATGTCATTGCTTTACATAAATTAAATAATTACTGAAAAACTCATATTTTGCTCTTTTTTCATTCAAGTGATGTACAATAAGCTAAGTTACTGAAAATCAAAGTTTTTCTCATGAAATGTTCATGTGAAATTCTTCTATACAGTAAGTGGACAATAACCTTGCATTGAAAAACTTGCTGGAATTTAAACCAGTTTATAAAAAATAATACGGTAGCCACATGAGACAAAATAAATTTAATAAAATTCTATCTTGCTTTTATCTTTTAAAAAATGCAAAATGAATTTCAACATGGAAAGAGGAGGAATACACATTATCAGAGATAACTAAAATCAAATATGATATAGATGAGAAAAATAATTTCCTTTTAGAAAAATAAAATCTAGGAGACAAAAAGAACTTTTAATGAGGTTAATAATTTTTTGAATCTTCAAATTACAGAAATATTCAGAAGAGTATGACAATACTGAACACTATCAAAAATCTTGATTTTCAGAAAGATTACTGAATTCTGTACATATTGACAATTTACACTGGCATTGTTCCCTGGCCAAAATTCAGAAAAAGTTATTAAACAAATGGGTTATGAGTACATAGAAAAGAAAGTGGGGTTACTAATGACCATCATGAGTTCATGGGAAGTGATGCTGATGGGAATGGTCTTCCTTGTGACAGAGCTTGCTAGTGCCCACCTGGAGACTTCAAATCTTCAAGCAAGTTTTGTGATCCATATTTCTTATCAATGAATGTGAGTGAATGCACAAAAATTTCAGAAGAAAAATGTCTGACTCCATTGGAAGGCATGGGAGCAGTTATGATAGTTAAAAGATTGAAAAGCACAGATAAACCAGACAGAACAACATAAACCAGGTAGCTGTCAAAACAAGCAAACAAGGTATAAATGCAGTTTAGGTTACATAGATAATGTAATAAACTAAAGAACAACAGATACTCAAGAAATAAATATGATTAGTGAAAAAGAACACATTGGACATGAAAGTGCAATCTTTCTCACACTCTGCCTTGCAGGGTTAAGCTAGGAGAATGGAAGTAATGATCCATCAAGTTCCTTGGTTCTGTGACCTTTAAACTTCCATACCTGGGACTCTGTAATCCCTATATCTGGACTGTGAAACAGAGATTGCAAACTTAACAACCCAGAGTAAGATAGCAAGAATGATGGGGATGCTGGCAAAGCAGGGGGCTCATGCCTCTCTCAGGGGGACAGATTCATTCTGCCCCAGCCTGTTGTCAGCAACAAAATAGGCCCAGGTGGTCAGATTTTCCAATTGCTCAGCAACAAAATAGGCCCAGGTGGTCAGATTTTCCAATTGCTCAACAGAGGCCAGAAATCTACATTTTTTAATATGCACTCTGATTTCTTAAAATATTGGCAATTAATATACTATTTAAAAAATAATTGTGTAAATGATAGAAAAAACATGAATGGGTAAAATATACATTAACAAGTTGCTCAAGATATTCTTTGGTTTATGAGAGATGTAAAGAGCTCTAGGCATAGCCTCCACTAAGCCATCACGTTAGTGCCACTTTTTTTTTTTTTTTTTTTAAGGTTTTACTTATTTGGGAGAGAAGGAGTGCTAGTGAGAGATCACAAGCAGGGGGAACGGCAGAAGGAGAGGGAGAAGCAGACTCCCCATTGAGCAGGGAGCCTGATGGGGGGCTCAATCCTAGACCCTGGGATCATGACCTGAGCCAAAGGAAGATGCTTAACCTATTGAGCCATCCAGGTGCCCCTACATTTTTTTTTTTAAGTTTTTATTTAAATTCCAGTTAGTTAACATATAGTGCAATAACTTTAGTGCTACTTTGAACTCATTCTTGAGTTCCACCCTCTTTCTTTTCATGAGACAAACATCTGGTGTGTCCTGACTCTACCAACCTGATTCCTACCCTGATTCTCAGATCCCATGATGCTGGTCTATCTCTTGTTCTTCACTCTGTTTAAAGTCCTTCCTGACACTGTTGAACATCCCTGAACCTAAATTTCTGGAGATGTTCTCTATCACAGTGTCTTCTCTGTGGCCCACAGATGGACATTCCTCTCACTTCCAGGCTGGCACCATTGCATATTTGTACCAAAAAATTGTCTACCCACTTAGTTATTCTGATACCCAGAACATGGATTAGGGTCACTTGGCAATGTTGGTCAAGTTGTACAATGTGCTCCATTCATGTCATGGTCTCCCTCTATTTGTAATTTATTCTGACAATTTTCTGGCAGAAGAGAGAAGTAAAATGTCATGGGGTAGGAAGTCTCTTTCTAATTCACACAAAGGCTTCCAGTGGGATTGATGTGGACTTCCTTACTATTGCAAACCTTATTCCCCCATAGATTTTTATTGTAAAGTGTGTTAAATTTGGATTGGCTATAATTAACAGAAATGAATTCAAACTGGCTTTAGCAATATTTTAAAAAAAATACATAATAATATGTCAGGAGTGGTTCAGGTGGTTTCAGGTCAGAAGAAATTCAGAATATGACAAAACAATCTAAGTATACTATAAATACATGAAATCACCTGAATAAAATGACTGAGGGGAAAGGTGCTGACCCAAGCAACTTTGGAAATGAGTAGTCTATAAGACCAAAGGCAAAACATGGGCTCCTGGGTGGCTCAGTGGGTTAAAGCCTCTGCCTTCGGCTCAGGTCATGATCTCAGGGTCCTGGGATGGAGGCCCGCATCGGGCTCCCTGCTTGGCAGGGAGTCTGCTTCCTCCTCTCTCTCTGCCTGCCTCTCTGCCTACTTGTGATATGATATCTCTCTCTCTCTCTCTCTCTCTCTCTCTCTTTCTCTCTCTCTGTCAATAAATAAATAAAATATTTTAAAAAAAAAAGACCAAAGGCAAAACAAACTATACATAAGGACTGTACTCTAGTTTACAAAATTATTTCCCATTGGGGATACAGGTTAACCATTCTGATATTAAAATGCATGTGTAATGAAATTGAACAATTAAGTAAATGGATGGCAGAGGGGAGAGCCATATTTTTCACTATTAGAATAAAGCATTACAGATGATTGAAGGAAAGAAGATAGAATGATCCATGTGGTAATGGATTTAGAGGTGGACACATCAGTATAAATTCATATTCTGCTTAATACAGATAATTTCATACAGAAATATTTGTAGAAATTTGCATGTACACAGGCTAATATATACATATGCTTCTTTGCTCTGACAGCTGGGAGGGCCTGGAAATGGTGACATCCCATCAGTAATGTGCACATCTGATACCCAGATCTTGGTTTCTAATACTATTCCCCACAAAAAAGGAACTAGGGTTCCTTAGAGAAATGGCTAATTCCAGGATTGGGGTAGGAAATGTGCAACCTGAAACATCTTATAGCACCAGAAAGTACAGAAACAGTTAAAATAAATACATAAATGAAATAAAGGTTAATAAAAAACAAAAATACTACAATCAGGTTTTATCAAAAGGAAACAGAAGCCAACTGAAAGAGTTCCTATCAACCATAACTGGAATAATTTGAGCACCTTAATAAATAAGTTATGTTGCATTACAAACTACATATAAAATAAATATCCATGGGGCCACATTATATGAATAATTGACAAATAGATAAATGAAAACCGAAAAATACCCCATGCAGAAGAATTCCAACTCATTTGTGCACAAACTCAGTCCTAAAAGAGGTGGAATGTCCTATTGTTTAAGAGTGGGCTATGCATAGTGACTTCTTTCTAAAGATGATAGTATAGAAAGGAGTTGGCGAGGGGGGGGAGTAACCTTATAGTTGAGAAAGCTGACAAACATTACCTCAGCCAGGTAATTAAGGTCAATATTAGTAATATGTACCCTTGATACAGTGTGATAAAATGGCACTTTATTGATGGTATGTACTCTTCATATGAGGTGATAAAATGGCATTTTACCTCTCTAGTCTTGCTGTAAAAAATGCATAAGTTCAGTTTAATGATAATGAAAATAGTAGGACAGCAGAAGTGTGAGACATTCTAAGAAATAATTGATTAGTACTCCCCAAAATAGTCAAGGTCATCAAAAACAAAGAAAGTGAGAAAAAGCCAGGAGGAGCTAAGAAGACAGGACAATCAAATGGAATGTGATATCCTAGAGGAGATCCTGGAACAGAAAAAGCACCTTAGGCAAAAATAAGGAAATCTGTATAAACTATTGACTTTAGCTAATAACAATCTATCTGTATTACTTCATTATTTGTAATAGCTGTATCATTATTAATAATTGGGAAAATGGGCATGAGGTATGCAATAATTCTCTGTGCTTTGTATTTTTGTGTGTGAATCTAAAACTATTCCAAACTAAAATTTGTATTTTGAAAACAAACTCATGATCCTAAGGATATAGGAATAGATTACTAAAGGCAAGGGAAACATTTGAACAATCAGACCTTAAGAAAAGCATGACAAAGTAGAGCTCAGTGGACTTCAGTATAGGAGCTTCTGACTTCATTGGGTTTATATCCAGTAACATAATTCAGCCACCAGCTTCTGCCTTTTTCTTGTCAGAATTCCTAATTTCCAGAAGAGGAAATTTGATGAGTTTGCATAGGTTAGAAACCAACCTAGACTTAAGTGGCTATAGCTCAGAGAGCAGTAGTTTAATGACATGCCTTCATTCAGTATATTTTAAACCAAATGTATGTAAAAGATCATAGAAATAGGGAATGTATGGTTCAGTTATCCAAGAGTCCATTCTTCAAGGAGACTTGAAAGGAGGCTATACAAACAGAACTGGGCTGAGCTATACAGATACCAAGATGGAAGGATAAATGAAAGCAATTAGCATTTCAATTCTGCTTTACCATTTTTGGTTGGTAGATCACTTAAGGTTCAGGCTAAGTGCTATAACAATAAACATAAAAAAATCTACCCACTCAACAAAATGGGAGTTTATTTTTCTCTCACATAACAATCCAAATATGATTAGTCCAAATCCGGTGGGTGGCCTGCCACTCTCAACATTTGGCTTCCAGCTCTAGACTTGAGGCAGTTTTTATTTTTTTGCCACCATCTCCTATCTGGTATGAAAGCGTTAAAAAGAATAGAGAGCAAGAAGCTAGAAGTAGGGGGAAGAGGAAGGAGAGGAGGAGAGGGGGAAGAGAAATTGCCCATATCACGTCCGTTCATTCCCTACCTCACCCCCACTCCCTACCAAAACATTCATTCTACCTATTACAGGCCATGCCTAACTGCCCAAGAAGGCTAGGCAGTAGAGTCTTTAGCTATATGGCCACATTCCAGCTAAAACTTACAGAATTCTATTATAGAAAGAAAGAGAATTAATACTGTGGATCACTAATTAGCTTTTCCACAGCCAATAACCAAACTTTTATCCCCATGTATAATGTTTTCCATATCAATTAATTCATCTTACTAATATTTTATGAATCTCCACCACCTTTGTTTAAAAGATATCCAGTGAAAATTTCCATTTTATTCCAGTATTTTTATAGGCTTTATGATTAGCCTATTACTATATAGTTTGAATTGGGATGATTTAATCTACATTATTGTAATCTGTGACTACAGGTTACAGGTAAATGCCACAGGTGTTAGGGCTGCCCCAAAGATGACACTTAAACTTCTGGGACAATGAATCAATTCATTGCCTTGTTACTGAGGCCAGTTTGAGTTGGGCTTTCTATTACTGGTTAGATAATTCATACTGATTAAGAATTTTTACATCTATCCTATTAATTGCTTCTGGACCTTAAGAAGGACAGTATGCCCTTGAGCAGCATCTTGTCAGGGATACCTAAATTGACAGAGGACTGTCAAGTCCTAGTTGGGTGGTGTGCCTGAGAATTTGAAGGGCTCATGAAGAAGTATAACACACCTGGTAAAGATCCCCATGAGAAATAACTTTGAAATGAAGACAAAGTTTCCATTTGTTGACCTGGCCTTTTGATTTTTCTTATCTTCTACGCCAAGAACTTCACTGCTTATGCTGGAAAGGGTGCTGTCATGATGATCAGGAAGTTAAACCATGAAAAGATTATATAAATGATCTTACATGATATATATAGAGAGATTTGTCCTAAATAAACTTGTACAAGTTTATTCCTTTGAATTATGCTTTGAAATGCTATCATACACTCTCTTGATGCCAACATGCACCCTCAAGTTAGTAGATCCTTCTAAGATTTCCAAGAAACCCATGTCCATAGTCTGTGACGTGAAGTGGGGGGCAAGGCTGGAGATGAACAGACTTCCAAGTCAGGGTGTCAGTCAAAGGTTAAAAAAACAAAACAAAAATATATACAGAAGGTCAGAAAGAAAGGGGTGGGGAGGAAAAGGAAAAGCCAAGCCAAAACGCCAAGTTAAACCTGAATAAACCATGTTTTAATTCAGGTGACGGGAGAGTGTGGTCAATTCCTAGCAACATTTAGTTCTTAGGCTCTTTCCTGAGACTGGACTCAAGTTTCTACAAGGATAAAGACCACAATTTTACATGTCTTTTAAACATCCTCTCCTGACCTGACTGCACTGCTGAGCTTCCACATTCTTCACACAAAAATTACTTGTTGATGAATGTATTTAGTTCAGAAAATCCAAAATTGAACAATTTCTTCTATCATAAAGACTACTTGATGACTTATTTTACTTTTTTCCCCCTACTTTTCAATAATTTATGGGCTATAGTTGAGATGCATCCAATAGAAAGCCAGTGTTTGCAACTGCAAAATCCACCTGAATGAGAAAAATTAAAAACAAAAGCACTAATTAAATTTAATTAGGTTAGACAGAGTAGACTGATCATCCCGCTTCATTTACTGAATTATTTGAGCTTGAGGAAATGGTAACTCATTAAGCATTTTGCATCGCACTTCAGTGATAGCTAACAGATATGATTCCCTCCATATCATGACTGTAACAGAAAAAAAAGATAAAATAAAAAGAACTGAGAAAGAACTGAAACTTGAAACAAAATTTCCTGGAGATTAAGAGAAAAGACCAAGTGTCACTTACAAATAGACGTAAGGACCTTAGAGTGATGCATTCTTCCCCTCTTTAACATCTAGAGATTTTTGTATTTGGCAGTGAGGAAAAGTTATACAAGAGATGAAGATGTGGCTTTTTCCCCCCTCAGATCAGATTTATAAATTCATCACATAGGTTCTTCTCCAGAGTTTGGTAAAAAGGTCAAACATAGCTACATAGTCCACTAGTTTCCATCACTTTGTGTGTGCTTGTATGTGTGTATGTGTGCGTGTGTGTGTGTGTACATACATTAATTGGGTGCAAGTAACAAAACACAACTCTGGCTACATTAAGAAAAATGTGGAACCAAAGTATATCAGAAGGCTCCTAAAATTAAATGAAAAGCTAATATTTAGCTTAGAAATTGGTAAGAACCAGAGATGTTCCATAGCCCACAGAGCAGGCAATTCTCTGCAGTGTCTTCACAAAAGAATGAGCTCTAACTATGTTCTCTCTTTATATCACTCAAATCAACATTCAAATCCCAGGAAAAAAAAAGTTCTGTGGGCCTAGCTCGGTCCCATTAGAAAGGCCAGGACACCTTTTGGAAAATTGTGCCAATTCTCACTGTACGCAGATACAGTGAGAAGACAAGTAATCCCCCCTGCCGTACACATACACACACACATGCACCCCTCCAAAATTTGGGATCCTATTACTAAAACAATGTCAGGTCATTTTAAAATGACAGACATCCACTGCAACCACTAAAGTCTGAATCAGTCCCTATCCCCCAAATGGTGGTTGGCCCAGCAACGAGCATAAAATCCAAGCTGGATCATCCAGTGTCCTTCACAGAGACTTTATGTACATAAGACTGCTTCCTCTGGGGTTGTTAGTCTGAATGATATACGTATAGAACAGGGATAGCTTCTTAACTTCTCTTGCCACAGGACAAAGACTTTCTATGATAAGGAGGACAGACCACAGAGGGACACAAAAGGACAGGAAGAAAAGGGGAGTAGAAGAAACTGAAAAATAGCTTACATCATGTGAGTTTCTGACATTGACATGACCATAGACTTACCAGCTCTTTACAGCTCCCATTTGTGGTGGGAGGAGGGGGGTGTTGAGATTCTGTCACTCATTCCCATAAGAAATTTAACTCATAAACCACTTTATTAAATAGATATTCCCAAACACTAGTCACTTTAGGTATCCTATTTACTTATAGCCTTCCCAGTTTTTGTAGATATGCTTACTAAGTGATAACAGAAAAAGAAAAAAAGTCTATCATGTGATACCTCCAACTTTTTAGACCATTCTAATACTAGCATGTGCTCAAATCTATTCTATCCACTGTTACTCTTCTCCTCTTTGGTACAACCTCAAGGGGAAAATTGCCAACTTCCTTTCCCAAACTAAAGTTCTCTTCATTCTTTCATTTCTTCAATAAACATGCATTGCACATTTGTTACTACTCATGGGACAATGATTTTGGCTTTGGAGATAGAAAGAGAATTAAGACCAGTTCCTACTCTCAAGGAACCCACAGTCTAGTAAAGCACGCATAACATAGAAATGGGCAATTGATTCCTATTTGTGTTAAATGAGGTGATAGACATGCAAAGGGCATGTGGGGAACAAAGACAGTTCTCTAACCAAACATGCAAGGAAAGGAAGAAGTAAGATCTAGGAAGACCTGACAGAACAGAGACATGTTAAAGACAGGAGGAGAAGAAATAAAAAGAATATTTCCAACACAGAAACCCAGTCTAGAGAGCAGAGAGAAAGCAGCAGCACGGTGTACACAGTGAACCATAGTCCCAAGTGAGAGACACAGCAAAGTTGAGTCAGACGGCCAGGAAATGAGACCTTTTATGGTCATTGAAATGAATGTAACTGAGGGTCTAGCCTATGAAGGGCCATGATTGAGGATTTGAACAAAAACATGACATGATGAAATTTATGCTTTATAAGATCACTCTGGATGCTCTGTGAAGAAAGGCTATAGAGGGGTAAGGGCTCAAGTAGATAAACCAGTCAGGAGGATAATTCTGGAACCCACGGGAGAAACAATGTTGCTTAGAATATTACTGGAGTATTTCTGGAATATTACTGGAGAAACAAGGTTGCTTGGACAAGGGTGAATGTGGCAAGAAACATTTTGAAGAAAGAGGTAACAAATTTGGTTAATGGATTAAAGAAGTAAAGGAGAGGAAGCTAGAATGACACCAACAGTTTGGCCTGAGCAATGGGGGAAATGCAGATAGATCTCACTGGGCTGGAAAAGACAGGAAGAGAAACCGTTTCTAGAAGAAAAGAAGGCATCGTTCATGACCACCGTATGGTAAAGACGAAAATCAGACATTCAAATAGAGATACCGTATTAGCAGTTGGACAGAGAAGTCTGGATTAAGAGGAGTGGTGAGAACTGGAGATGTAAATTTAGAATGCATTAGCATACATACCTCATTTCAAGGTATTTAACTATGTGAGATCACACATGGAATGATTATAAATAGAAAAGAAGTCTCAGGACACTGAGTTGCTTCAACATTCAGAGATTGGAAAGGAAGATCTAGGAAAGGAAATAGAGAAGAAAGAACTCCCAATGAGATCCAAGGAATATCAGAAAGAAATAGGTGAGAATAAGTTTCTAGGAAGAAGGAGTAATCAAATGGTACTGAACACTTGATTTTCAAAGTTAGGGTTGAAAACCGTTTTTCAGCCATTCCATTCTATCGTTATTCTGTGTTCCCCTGGCCTTAACGCAAATCCTGTCTTCAACATTGCCCTGCCTTCTGACAACTGGTTCCCTCCTACCAACCAGGAAAGTAGCCCTTTTCAGTTTTAGCATGTCTTCCTAAAGATAGGGTAAGTAAATCACATTTAATATGTATCAGGGGGCAATGGTTTAATAGTGCAAGAGATAGCAGAAGCAAAGAAAAACAGTCTTGAAAAGCAATTACCTTGGACATAAAATTATAAGTTGTTTAAATCAGGTGAAAAATTTTGCAATCGTTTATGCTTTTCTAATTTTCTTGCCTCTACAGCTCACTGCGGCAGCATTACACATGGCTCAGGGATTACCCCAATTTAGGAGCTTCAGTTCTTCCCATTTTGAAAGTAATTCTGATTGATGGTATTAATATTATAATATTGCATCAGAAAAGCTATCAAATATTCATTTTTAAGTATTTGTAACCCCAATTTTCATTACATGGGATGACAATAAAGACTGCCAAGGACAATACTGGCAATTTTACAAATAAATTCCAAGACTGATCTAAAGTTGTGCTGTTTTAAGTTTGAAAGCAGAGACCGGGTCATCACATCAGTTAAAGTGGTTCTTAAAGTGTGGTCCCTGGAGCAGAAGCAGTGGCCTCACCTGGGAACCTCTTAGAAATGTGAATTTACAGGACACACCCCAAATCCATTGAACCCTACACTCTGGGTAGAGGCCAGCAACTGCTGTTTTCCACAAGCTCCCCTAAGGATTACAATGTACAGAAGAGTCTGAGAAGCATGGAGTGAAAGATGGGAAATGGGGAGGGCAAGGGACCCAGAGGAGGAGGACTAGAAGGGGTAAGAGGAAGAGAGAAAGGAGAGAAGGCAGAGAAGGGGGCAAAACAGAAAGAGAAAGCAAGAAAAATGGCAAGAAAGGGGGAACACTAAAAAAAGAGAATCATAGTTATCCTAAGATAGTAATAAGCAACTAGGTGTCTACCAATTAGAAGGGCATGAAAATTACCTCAGAGTACTGCTGTAAAAACTGAGAAAATTAAAGTAAAACACTTTTCCAGGTGCCCTGGCACCTGTATTGGTAACATCTGTAGAAAATGACTGGTCACAAGACAGTTCAATATGAAATTTGCTGAATACAGCCATGTTCTTTCTTTAAAGATTTTATTTATTTATTTGGCAGAGAGAGACACAGTGAGAAAGGGAACACAAGCAGGAGGAGTGGGAGAGGGAGAAATAGGCTTCCCGCCAAGCAGGGAGCCCCATGTGGGGCTCAATCCCAGGACCCTGGTACCATGACCCGAGCTGAAGGCAGACACTTAACAACTGAGCCACCCAGACGCCCACACAGCCACATTCTTAACCTTCACTGTCCACCATTATTAATAACTATTCTCATTTGTTGTCTCCAAGACAAGTACTTTCTGGGAGTTCCATTCCCTATCTCATCCACCCCTCGGCTTACTTTAACTCTGCTTTCATTCTAGACACTTCATGACTTCCTTGAAATCCCCTTTACTGCCTATATTGGAACTCATCCACCTGACTTCCAGCTACCAGAAAACGTTGCAAAGGCACAGTGGAGGTGGAGAGAGACTCAAGACTGCCACAGTGGAAGCTTCGCCACTGAGACACGATCTTGGCAAAGAATGATAGAGGAGACTGAGATTTGCTCAAGCTGAGAGAGGAACAGTTTCCGTTTCAAAGAGAGAGCCAGAGAGAAGAGCAGCCAAATTGTTTTTTAGTATCGTTTGACTTCCTTATGGAGACTTGAAGATTTCCTGGAGTTTTATTACCAACAGAAAACACCTGAGAGGCCAACTAATTCCAAAGATTCAGCTCTTCTTCGTTGTTTAATAAAAACCATAAAATCCAGCTGGCTAGGAAATTTAAAGATAAAGAAACAACTAATTAAACTTAATTGGGTCAGTCTGGGCAGGCTGATTACCCTGCTTGGCCTCAGGAGAATCTGATCTTGGATTCACTGAGCACAACTTGGCAAAGGAAAGCCGAAGTCAAGACAGGTGCTATATTTTTGTCTGACTGGAGATGTAATTTTTAGTGAGGAACACGAAAAAGAGGTTAAAAAAGGAAACAGTATACTGGGGAATGGCACAATCAACCAGAGACGAGTCAACCAGACCCATCCTATTTTCTCAGGGTGGAGCAGAGGGGATTATTATAATAATAAGACAACAGGCTTATTTTATAGGAGGCCCTGGTTTCCTTCACCTGAATTAACCAAATATATTTTATCAGGCTTTCTTTGCAAGTTCTTCTTGCTTGCAACCCAGAAGAGAAATAGGAGAGAGCTATGTGCAATGAAATGAAGGCCCAGTTTGTCTGCGGAACCCACATCACAGTGTGCCATGGAGAAGAGTGCTGGTTCCTAGAATCTGAGGCCAGTCTTATGCCACCAGCACACGTATGATGATCATTTATTCTGAAACCCTTTGTTCTGAATGTAGTAATAGTTAATCTGGCTAATACTGGTTTGGATTACATCAAGATAGAAATGCTTTTGCACACAGAGATTATTTTTCCTCCTAGGAAACAACTTTAGAATTTCAGTCCTACATTTTACCTTATAAAAGAAGTCAAAGAATGAATGGAATTTCTTCAAGGATATATAGATCCCAGGCTTCACAAAGTGATCTGTGGAACATCTGCATTTAATCCATTAGACTCATGGGTTAAAAATAATTTTTTAAGCCTCAACCCTGGCTCCTAAATCAGAATCATCTATGGTAGTAGGTCCAGGTAAAATGTATGCTAAAAAAAAAAAAAATGCTTCCTGGGTGGCTCTTAATAACTCTAAAACATGAGAAATGGACTTCCAGTGTCTTGTTGAATCGCATAGTTAAGAGTTTGAATGCCAGCTCCATCAAGCCAAATGATGGTGTGACTTACCTTAACCAAGTCATGTTACTTTTTTTCTTTGCCTTAACTAAAATGAAGATATTAAGAGTACCTGTCCTAAAATGTTACAAAAATTAATACATGGAAAGTGTTTAGTACAGTACGTGGCTCAATAAATCTTGGCTCCAGCCGTTATTAAACAGTAACATTACCTAGATAAAAATAATAAATCATTTAAAAAAAAAAAGTGGAGTCTCAATGAAATCCATGTGGTGGCCCTGTTGTACTATTGCGTTTTTGCAGTTTTTGCAACATGCTAACTATTCCTCATTAAAAACTAATTTTTAAAGTTTTTGAAACTTCTGGGGCACCTGGCTGGCTCAGTCGGTAGAGCATATGACTCTTAACTTCAGGGTTATGAATTCAAGCCCCATATTGGGGGTACCTACTCAAAATTTAAAAAAAAAAGATTAAAGGTTTTGAAACTTCTTTTTTGTCTTTTACCATCTTCCTAATACTGCTAAGAAAGAGAATAATTAGACAAGGATATTTTCTATCACAAAGGGATGAAACAAGAGACCTAACCTTTATCAAGTATCTACCATGTGGCAGCAATGTCCACATGTGACCGCAGGAGGAATTAGGTGTAAACTTATGACCCTTAATTACCCAACAGAATGGCTGATGACCCAGAGGGGTGGAAAAATCTGAGACATTAGCCACAACTGTCAAAAAAGGATTAAATTAGTTATGTATATTGTGAAATATGTTTCTCATTAGTCTGGGATATATAGAGTACATTTTTCATTAAGAAAAGAAGTAAAGGGGGCACCTGGGTGGCTCAGTCATTAAGCATCTGCCTTCAGCTCAGGTCATGATCCCAGGGTCCTGGGATTGAGACCCACACGGGCCTCCCTGCTTGGCGGGAAGCCTGCTTCTCCCTCTCCCACGCCCCCTGCTTCTGTTCCTTCTTCACTGTGTCTCTGTCACATAAATAAATAAAATCTTAAAAAAAAAAAAAGAAGTAAAAATACAGGAAGGTAATGAGTTTCATATCATCCAAAAGCCACATCCGAATTATCTGTGCTTCATCAACCATAGTTTTTATGCTATTCCTACAGATTGATATGCATGACCTCATGTAATTTAATTCTCAGGAAACTGTGCAAGGAAGATATCATTTCTTTTCACATGGAAAGGAAGTAAGGTTAGTGAGATTAAGTACCTTGCCTATGGTGACACTGCACATTCAACAGGTAGCCAGCTTCTTCTGACTCCAGACTCCTGATCTTCATCCCTCCACCTGATACGGAACTAGCAGCTGAGGACATACGCCCTCATGGAGCTTGTGGTCGAGGAGAGAAACTAGAAAATAAATACATCCTGATCAGCACTACGAGTTATGGCCCCTGGGTGCTCTAAGAAGTTCTAGAAGCATGTCACAGGGAAACTAATTTTACTCTGAGGATAAGGAAAGGACTCTTCAAAGAAGAGGCATTTAATCTGAGATGAACAATGAGTAGGATCAATAAGGGAAAGGGAGAGTACTTGTAGTGAAGGGAGAAGC
The DNA here is from genome assembly GCA_002007465.1 of Ailurus styani. Lineage (NCBI taxonomy): Eukaryota > Metazoa > Chordata > Mammalia > Carnivora > Ailuridae > Ailurus > Ailurus styani. The sequence goes on along the minus strand of LNAC01000199.1, from coordinate 2,733,615 downwards.
AGGCATGAAAAATTTGAAGCGAGAATGAGTCAGTTACTTTGAAGAAAATGATATCCAGGAAGGCTGGAGCACTGAAGGGAGGGCTGGAGCCAAGGAAGAAATAGTGGGAAGACTTACAGGTCATGTAAGGTTTGGGGAATTGATCCAAAAGGACAAAAACAAATGACACAAACTATGCAGATGAAAGCTCTAAGCAGATTTTCTGACTGGAGAGGCTCTCCCATCAATGACTGGCACAGACATATTAGAAGACTAGCTGGAGTTAGCAGTTTTCAGCCTCGGCATGCTTTTGAGCAGTAGATCCACAGCTCTCTTCAAGCTATACTCCTGCCAATTCAACTAATGCACCACAAATACAATAAGTACTATAAATACTCTGCAATTTCTACCCAACTATAGCTCCAAGCACCACCTCTTATCTTGATCTCAAGATGTACATCAGCTGTTCCTCTTGGCTTATTGTCTGCAGCTGTGTAATAACAACACCCCAAGCACCCATTAGAGTCAATTTTATTGGTAACTTCTGCTTACTTAGGACGACCATCATTAATCAGCTTCTGGAGATCAAGCAAACCACAGCCTCTGTGCTGACATATACTTGCAATCCAGTGAGTACTAGAACCACAAGGAAAGAGAGAGAAATAGCCTTTTTGTGTCATGTTGATAAGCCACTGGCTGCCTGAATAGATTTTAGTTGGAGTCACCACTAACTACAGAATAAAACTCATCAGGTTAATCTTGAGTAATGCCGTAGCCTTGAATGTTCCTCACACCTTCTAAACTTTCTTTTTTAACATTTCATTACCTGATTCACTGGCAATTAAAAATAGGTGTGAGAGTAAACAACTGAGCCGATTTTATTCCTCTTTGGATTTGCTACTCAACTATAAACAAGATGACTAAGTCTGCCCCTTTGTTCCCTGGTGATTCCGTTCTTCTTTATCTTACATACGCATCTGTCTCCTAAAATCGTCCCCGGGGCTAACCCAGTCCTGCTTCCGCACACCTTCCCTAGCCCAGAGTTCCTCCTCTACTTTCTGAAAATTTCGTTTAGAACTCAAAGTTTCCAAGGATGTACCCTACTCCTTGGAGGCTGAAGCCAAAGAATATAAAGTGGAAATGGAAAATAAATAATGTATATTGTAATTTGATGGTGTGGTTCCCATCAGAGCCTACAGAGCCAATACATAAAGGTCAGGGCACTGCCCTGAGAGAAGGGATTCGGCATCAGGGAGGTTTGGAAGGAAGATGCTCAGCAGGCTTTTCTCCGTGAACTGACTGTTCAACTAGTAACCTACCACAGACTAGTCTAAAATTAAGTCAAAACCTTGTGCACTGGAATTCCTTTAAAATATTCCTAGTATAGAAAGATTTGGTACACACCCTGAAGTGACCCTGATGAGTCACGCCCTTGTATAACTGCTTCCTCTGAAGGAAGGTGGAAACTGCTAGTGCTTCTAAGTGATGGATTATGGCAAAGGAGAGAGGATGTAATGCCTTTGATTAGGTTACTTTATATAGCAAAGGTGATGCAATGTCACTCCCATGAATATGTTACATTCTATAAGTCTCTGACTTAGAAGACTGGAGAGAGAAATTCTCCCCCTGGTGGTGAAGTGAGCAGCCATGTTGTGAGGGACTGATGGGGAAACTCCCATAGCAAGGAATTGTGAGGTGTGCACCCAGCCAACGGTGAGAAAGAAAATGGTGCCCTCGGTGAGGAAGGGACAGGCAGGGCTAGGTAGGGAGAGATAGATAGGGGGCTACGTGACAGGCTCACAGAAATCCCCAACATGTGGAGGTTTAAGGAAACCGGAGATAAGGGAGCACACCAGACCACCCTGGCCTAGGTGTCCAAGGAGTAGTGGGGAGGGGGTCTTATTTATGACTGTCTCCCGTGGTCAACCGAAAGCAGCCAGACACTAAAAAGGAGTAAGCCATTAAAGATGTTATCACTAGTCCTTAATCAATGGTGCTTCCAGTAGAGAAGTTAAAAAGATTTAAGTTCCCTGGTTAGCTTTCAATAAAAGACCAACCCTAAGAGCCCTCAGTGGCAACCCTGTCAGGACCCCCTCTCACTCCTGAGAGCTTTTTTCTGTATCCTTGCTTAATAAAACTGGATGGCCTTACTCAGTCTCCTTTGTCTGTGAGAGTCATTCTTCGACTCCGTGAGACAAGAACCTCTCTCTCCTGTTGGGCTGACGGGGTCCGGGGAACTGAGGAGGCCACAAGATGGCGGCCGCCCCGCCGTCTCGCCGCCCCGCCGTCTCGCCGCCCCGCCCCGGAGCTGCTCCGGACCCCGCCCTCGTCAGCTTCCGTGTCCCAAAAGGCCGCCGAGGCCAGAACTTCCGCGAGAAACCGAGGGCTCAACTCCATCCAATCTCCTACCAATCATGGTCATGTCCCCCCGTTCCGCCCACACCCCATAAAAACCCCTGCGCATCCTTCCCGGCGCAACTTCCCCGACTCCCTTCTTTGGGGGTCGCGGAACCTCGCCCGAGGGCATCTCTATTAAAAACTCCCCTCCTGCCTATTCGTCTGGTGCTTTGTTTCCTCCGTTGCTGGGAGGGCTACCGGGAAACCTTACATCTCCCACTTCAGTTGTTCCATAGCTACGAGAACCCTGTGGACAGCTAGAGGGCGCTTAGAAGCAGAACTTTCCTTAGTCAAAGCTCTGATGAAAATACAGTCTGGCTAATACCTTGATAGCAGATTGTTTGAGGCCGTGAGCCGAAACCCCAGCTCATCTGTGTACTCCTGCCCTCCATAAGCTGTGAGATAATAGTGGATTTATTTATTTTTCCTTTTCCTTCAATACTTTTTAGTGACATTCCATTGTCTTCTGCAATTGGGTTTCTGTTGCAAAAAGTGTAACATACAACTGATTTGGGGTCCTTTGTAGGTGATTTGCTCTTGTTCTTTTTGTTTGTTAGAATTTTCTTTTTGACTTAGCCGAACTGACATGTACAAGTTATGCGTTCTTCTGGTGAGTGTGGATAGGAATACATCTGAAATAGCAACATGAGGAGCTCCGTTGACCCTATTGATGTGGGAAATGTTGGGGTCCGTAGCAGACGACCAAGAAAGAATCTTTAAGACATCATCTGGGCAAAAAAGTGGTTTTTTTGAAGACAGAGACAGGGCCTGTTGACAGAGCTGCACTGGGGTTGTGAGGAAGGGCTGATTATATACTCTGGAACTGGGGGAAGTAAAGACAAAGGGAGATTTCCAAAAGGACTTTCATATGCTAAAGAACACTCAGAGGATCCTGGAGCTCTAGCTGTTATCAAGCTAAGGTTGTTTTTCCCTCTAGCAAAGCATTAACATTAAGACAGTTGGGAATTTCCTGGAGGAATGGTATACTCTGCCTGCCTCTAGTATTTGTCAATGGGCTGCAAGTTATAAGGAACATTAGTTTTATCTACATTTCCTTCTGCCTTTGTTTCCCACATCACTATCACCAGTGAAACAATCACAACTGGTGAAAATTATTGAAAAAATAAATTAAGTGTCTGGATATTGTCCTATGGGCATATAGGAAATGGAGAAACGTTTATTTAAGAAAATCTATGCAATCTTCATAAGAACAGCGAGTCTGTGGCATTTTGAGTTTTTATTGCCTTTCCCCCCAGCTCACTGTGATCATAACTCTACTCCAAGCAGGTGAAGCCAAGAACATAGGGATCTCTCCTCCAGCAACCTGTCGAGGGTTACATGATCTCTCTTGGCAGGGCAAACCACTAGTACTCATCCCAGGCAAGAGTGTTGCAGGAGCTCTATTGTGTGTTGCAGGGGCTCTGTTCTGTGTTGCAGGAGCTCTATTGTGTGTTGCAGGGACTCTATTCTGTGTTGCAGGAGCTCTGTGTTGCAGGGGCTCTATCCCAGGCAAGAGTGGCTGAGCATCTGGAGCTCCCTTTCTCCGCCCAGCCCTCACTCCAAAACTGGAGGCCCTACAGCAGGTGCATCAGGCCAAAAATACTGATTCCTGATTGCCTGTCTCTGCTCACCTACAGATGGGATAGAGTTTCTATGCATCAAGAGGCAAACCAAGATCAGCAATCAATGCCCCACTCATAAAGGGATGTCACTTCTAGGGAAGTGAGTCGCTTTCCTTACTGCAAGGTCTAGAGCAATGATACAGAGGTTTTGGTCACAAGCAATTAAAAGAAGGCTGATAACTCTACATTTCCTAACAAGCTAAACCACAGACCAGGGAGACGTAACAGAAAGGACCGGGGAAAGAGACAGCTAAGAAGATTCCTTTTGGGGTCAGGACAAACCTCAAAGGCTGGCTTCAAAGACTACCCCCTGCAGAGACCAAAATTTAATTGGATTAGACTGGAGCGCTATAAGCCCCAGGACGTTGTTGAAAACAATAGAACAATCAGCCAGCAATTAGAGGAAGCTGGCAGCTGGATCTGCTACCATTGGAGGCAAACAGTTTTAACAGAGATCAGAGAAAAAGACAAAGAGAGCCCTGCTAAAGTCACTGTCATTCCAGGGTGACTATGTGTGGTGCCAAAGGTGGCAGCCAGGACACTGTGGGGGACACAGATTTCACATAAATAATCCAGCCAAGCAACTAAAAATATAAACCAACATCCACAACCACAGCAAGCCCTGGAGGGGATGCATCACTATCCAGAGTTGGAACCCACAGAGAAAGCTGGTGGGAACGCCAAGGGGTGTAGCCACTTTGGAAAGAGGTGATTCCTCAAAAGTTTCAATATACAGCTACCATTTGATAACAAATCCACTGCTAGGTATATACCCCTCCCCTCCAAAAGAAAATATATCTCCAACACAAAAATGTATAAACAAATGTTCATAGTGATGAGGGAGAAGGTTAGCTAAGGACAAAGCACAAGCTCACACCCTGCAGTCTACCCCCCCCCACCAGCCCCCAATCCTGGGTGGGACACGTGTGACATTCTTCCAAGAAGCTCCCAACTATCTTAAGGTTAATGCCTTGCCAGAGGGCAAAGCAACCTCAACTTGACAAAGGCAAGGCCTCTGGTATCCTGTGAGTCTTTTTTAACATACGAAAATCCTTCTGAGACCTCCCTTTTCCTTACCTCCCCCAACTCCCAAGTATATAATCAGCCACCCCTCACAACCCCGGCGCAGCAGCTCTTTTTGCCCACGGGTCCTGTTGCTGTGCTTTACTAAACCACCATTTTTACCAAAGACATCTCAAGAATTCTTTCTTGGTCATCGGCTTCAGGCCTCACCCCACCAAACCTCCCCTATATTCAAAAACTACATCAATAGCATCCATAATAACTAAAAAAGTGGAAATGACCCAAATTGTTAGACTAGGCACCTGTCCAGGCAGCACGCCACTGGAAGTGGGATCAGACCAGATAGGCCCAAGGTGGTGGGTGCCATGACCCGAAACCCTTGACCAAATAAGAAAAAGGTGGAAATTCTGCTTCCTCACCTCAAGTAATGAATATCCCACCTCCTTGTTAACAACTGCCAATAAAAGGATAGAAACCTGAACCTCAGGGACTCAGCTTTCTCTCAATCGAGCTCACCCACCCACATCTTCAGAGTGTACTTTTGCTTTAATAAGCCTTCCTGCTTTGCTTTGATGAAGTTTCATCAGCTTCCCTCAATTTTATGGAGGGGAGGGTGATGTTAGGGCTTCAGGAAACTGAGTTATGGGTCTCTGGAAGATAGGCTATTGATAAGAAAGCATCTTCCATGGGGCACCTGGGTGGCTCCGTGGGTTAAAGCCTCTGCCTTCAGCTCAGGTCATGATCCAGGGTCCCGGGATCGAGTCCCATGTCAGGCTTCTTGCTCAGCGGGGAGCCTGCTTCCTCCTCTCTCTCTGCCTGCCTCTCTCCCTACTTGTGATCTCTCACTCTATGTCAAATAAATAAATAAGTCTTTAAAAAAAAAAAGTTCTTCCATGTAAATCACTAGGATATTTGTAAACTGAGGAAGACTCCTGTCTTGCAGGACTGTGATCTCTATCAGTTAACAATTTGTTTTGTTTTTCCTTTAGGGCAGCCAGGCATGCCTGAGGAATGTCATACACATCACATTGCGGGGATTGTGGGGGGTGGCGGGGCGAAGGGGACATGTAGGGTGCCAGCTTTGTCCTCAGCTTGCCTTCTGCTCCCTCATCAGCTTCTGTCACTCCTCTGCTGTGTTGCGTGTCTGTCCTTGAATTCCTTCTGGAAAGGAGATTAAGAATCTTCAGCAAGCCCTTTGGGACTGGCTAGGAAAAGGGCCCATGGTCTCCCCAGTTCCCCTGGCAACAAAATGCCCATCAACTGGTAAATGGATAAATAAAATGTGGTGTATTCATATGATGAAATATTACTTGTCAACAAGAAAGGAATGAAAAACTGATAGGTGCTATAAACATGAATGAACCTTGAAAACGTACTAGTGACATAAGCGAGCCACAAAAGACCACCTTTTGTCCCAAGATACAGAAAGGTAGTGGTTGCCAAAAGCTGGGGACATTGGGAAGAAATGGAAAGTGAAAACTAATAGTTATGGGGTTTCTTTTGGAGGTCGTTAAGATGTTCTAAAATTGATTGTGGTGTTGGTTGCTCTACTGTTGAACACGCTGGACAATTGAGTTGTACATTTTAAGTGGATGAATTGTGTGGTGGGTAACTTATATCTCAATAGAACGATTTTTTTTTTTTTAACTGACACTGTTGGGGCACCTGGATGGCTAGTTGGTTAAGTGTCTGCCTTCGGCTCAGGTCATGATCCCGGGGTCCTAGGATCGAATTCTGCATGACTCCTTGCTCAGCAGTGAGCCTGCTTCTTCTTCTGCCTGTAGCTCCCCCTGCTTAGGCTCTCTATCTCTCTCTCTAACAAATAAATAAAACCTTTAAACAATAACAACAAAAACTGGCAATGTGAATTTACCTTCCTCACTGGACTAATATTATATTTACGTGACAGATTTTATCCAAAGTTTTGTGTTTGCCTGAGAATTTTTAGAACTTTACTTGTGTGATGGAGAGAAGGGAGAATTTTTAATTAGTTGGCCTCTGTAGATTTTTCCTTTCAATAATAAAGTATATGTTGCTATAAATGAACACAGAACCAGGAATTGAGAGGTTTAATATTGCTTAGTAATATGGGGTTTGCTTCCAAAGATTCTGAGCCTTAGTAAATAGAATCCATATTGTCCCTTCTGTTCCCAAATCAGTGGCTTAGTTCATTATTATTAGTGATTCTATTCAGGCACACAATGTACTTCTACGCTGTGTTTTTAGTTTAGGAGAGTCAACCTTTAAAATTAGGCTTATTCACCACTCAGAAAACACCATACCTGCAATTTTAGCTCACCACACCACATCTGTGCTTTAAAGAAGCAGAGGATAGTCACTTATATTTAAGAGATTAGAATATATCTTTTGGTACTGAAACATAACTCTATTAAAGCAAGTAAATTAAACATAATTCTTTTAGAGAAAGATTTCTTTCAGAAATAAAGACCTAGGATATATTTCTTAGTAACTACTTTGAAGGAAAAACAAAAAAACAAAAAACCTCCATCATTTCCCTTTTCACACACATACACATCTCAGCGTGTGGTTAAAAATCTCTCCAGAGGTTTATTCTCAACCATCCTCAGAATTTGAGTGTCCCAAGTTTCTGGTAACTTCTCTGTCACAGCCATAGACTATTAATCAGAGTGTCCACATTAATTAGGGAAAAATTTGGTTTACCTCTGTAGCCTACTTGTTTTTAGAACTTCTCCATCCTTCTCCACACGTAGCAGAAGAAAGAAATGTCTAGTCTCGTCCTTATGTCTGCCACATGGTCATGGTCACCCTGAGAGCCTGCGTTCACAGCGAGCAGGGCTCTCCTTTCTTTTTAACTTCCTCCCAGGAGTTATTTGATGCCTAACCTGGAGCCAGATATAGCTTAATTGACATGCATCTGTTTACATTTTGAAAAATAACTTAAGATAGCCCCCATCAAGAAAAAAAATTGTAGAAACTATTCTAAAGCACTGATATTCTCTAAATGATCATACTATTGTGAGAACAACTTAAACATGATTTTAAATAGAAATAGTGCTTTTCAAGTTTGGCAAAATGTTGAACCTTATGGGCATGAGTAAGGCTACACTTAGCCAACCACATCCAATTCAGGAATCAGGCCCTCTTCTAGCTCCTGGCAGCAGCAGTAAATTGATGGCAAGAATGGATCATTAAATTCTGGTAATTAGTGGGATATTATTCTGTCTATCAAATTTGAAGTATAATTGATTAATCCCTTAACTTTGAGATATGTCACATCAATTTATTTTGCTTGTCTCAATAACAATCTTGCCATGTTCTTAACACAGTTATTTCAAAATTATAGATCAAGCAATCAATATGTATTTACAAGTGCCATAAAGGTGTGAATTCTTATGGTAGGCTTTATGGGGGCTACAAGGATGGATAAAATCTCTTTTGTCACCAAGCTACTTAAATATTAGATAACTGGGAACTAAATACAGAAAAGATTTTTTTTTTAAGATTTTATTTATTTATTTGACACAGAGAGAGAGATTACAAGTAGGCAGAGAGGCAGGCAGAG